>MNCI01025282.1:808257-890211 GCA_015680685.1 Gnetum montanum | reverse complement strand
ATTTTTAGTTATCTTGTTACCTCATCCAGTAGTCGGGCTTTGTTAACGTCATTTTTTTAAAAAATCATCTTGGCAAATATATATATATATATATACATAGTTAAGCTAGTTTAGCTTTTGTTTTTATCCCTCTTATTTTCAGCTGCATGATCGCATTGCCTTAGTAAATTGAGGAGGGGTGAAAGTCCCTGAAAACATTTTATGTCAAAGTAATGTGATGAGCCTTTCTGTTTCAATTTTTCAGTTTTTCCAATGTTTTCTTTATCCCTTACTACATTACCACCCTTTGCCAAGCTACATGAGATCATCATAAAAATTTTAAGCCTAAAAATTTCTTTCTATCTTGCTGCCTTGGAAAGGTTGAACTCTACACATCGACCATCTGCTGCTACTTCTGGATTCTAACCATTTTCATTTTCATTTTCTTGTTTTTGGTTAGAGATTTCTTTTGCAGGTTCATCACGATTGATTCTCGTTGCTGGACTTCGCGAACCACGACATGCCACTACATCTATTAATCCTGTGTCTTGGGAAACCGCTTGGGTTACGAGAATCCTTTTGGTGGTGGTCTTTAATACTGCTTTTCTTCAGTATCACCACTCCCTTTATAGCCCTCCAACACTATTGCAGCTCTTGTTTCCACCGTTGTTGGATTCCATCTCAACCATTATTGTCATTGCCACTGCCACTATTGTTGCCATTGTCATCGCTGTGCCGTCATCGTCGCTAACACCATCACTGTTGATGCCTTTCATTCTTTTCTGCTATCAATAGTCACCTTACCAGCTCTTTAATCACCGTTTGTAGCTCTCACTTCCCACCATTTTTGAATTCCATTGTTGTTGTTGCCATTGCTACCATCACCACCTCTGCTGCTATGCTGCCACTACTGCTGCTAATGGTTTCCATTCTTTTTCTACTATCAACGGTCACCTGCGATCGTGTATAGTGATTGGACCCTGAAACACCACAAAATTTTAGCAACACTTCCAGACAACTTCAGAGCCTTTGAAACGACTTCAAGCAGCCCACCATGGAGCAAGCAAGGTCTCCCTGGGGCCCACAGATCATGAAGGCAAGTCTTGGTGTCAAGAATCATCAGTTTCAAGGTCAAAAAATGCAATTTTGGCTAAGTACACTGTGCTTATGTTGCACAGCGTAAGGATCAGCGTCACCAACTTTTGGAGCCCCAAAACTGAGTCAAAACAAGTCGAAATCAAGCACAAGGACCCCCCATGACCTTCACCAAGGTCCCCAGCAGCTCCCAACCTCTAGAAAATCAAACGTTGGACCTTAAATGAGGTATTTTTAGTTGATTACGCTGGGGCTACATTTTCTTGCGCTGCACAACATAAGGATTAGCGTAAAAACTATTCATCCGCACAAACACTATTCATCCACGTGAACATTATTCATCCGCGTAAACACTATTTATCAATGTAAACACTATTCATCATGTAAATACTATTCATCGCATAAACACTATTCATCAACGTAACCAACTTCCAGAAGATTCCAAAAAATTCTAGAAAATTCACAGCTTCTAGAAAATTCTAGAAAACTTAGGGACAAAGAATTTTCAAGCAAGACAGGTTGAATTTTCCTTGTACATTTCATTGTAAATCTTCATTTGTGGGATAGTCAGGCCCTCATGTCTAAATTAAATGTACTTTCATGGGCTTGAATAACCCATAAATTGTCAAATGCGATGCACCTGGTCAAGAACGTAGCTTGCCAACACACATCCAACTCTCACCAGCACGCATCCAACCTGAGCACAACTGTCCATTGGATACATGTCACTAGATCCGCTTTTCTTTCATATCCTAGCCATTGATTCCATTCTGGAATTTTGTGCCGGAGCCTGACCCAACCCTATAAATACCCTATTAATTCACATAAATCGGGGGGCAAAAAATTTGGAGAGATTGGCAATTTTAAGAGAGGACAGAATTTGCAATCCTTGGGCTTTCGACACACCTGACTGTTGGCATCCAAGCATTTCTCACATTCATCACATCACATCATTGCATCATCACTTCAGACATCATCCCTGGGCTTAGTGCTTGACCTGCCATCCACACGTGCAGCTACACTTTGACTGGTGCATACTTTTTTTATTAAAAAATACAATATAATTCATTGCCTTCCATTTACATTGTTTAGTTCTATTTATGCTTTGTTTACAATATAGCTCTTTTTATGCTTTATTTATAATTCAGTAGGCTCTGTTTACATTTTGTATCACTGTTTGCATTCTGTTTACACTGTTTACGATAACCCAGCGCTAGCCATAGCTTACGCTCAGTGAAGTCCTTGGTTGATTTGCGTGTAGACCATCCAAGGCACTATGCCTTCGTTTACCTTTCCAACTTCCCCTCGAGCGAAGGTAGGGTCAGCTGTGGCTGCCCGACGATCTCTTAGTGTCTGTTTCCATTGCAGCCTCACACCGACGATTTAGGTTAGTATAGTTTTTGGCGCTAGGAGGGTGAACTTATTTTCTATTTAATCGAAACACTAATCACGTTACCTATTCAAATGCAGTGTTTACGTTGCTATAGTGTTCACGTTGCTACAATGTTTACACTACTACAGTGCTTATGCTGCTACAGTACCGCTACAGTGTTTTTTCAACAAAAACACACAAAACGCATCCGTTTCAAAGTTGAATTCACCGTAATTCACACCTAGACAAATTTTCAGTGTTCACACATTGGATACTTAGAAAAATTTTCAGTATTCATACGCTGATGTTGGTCACGCTCTGGTTTGATTAGTTTGGTCACGTAGTGTTTGTGTCACGGTCACACTACAACTGCTTGCAATCCAACTCCATTCATCTAGCCCAATCTGCTCACGTTCATCACAGAATCCTCCCAAATCAACCCAGTAACACTACCAATTGGTGAAACTTTGAACCCTATGACTACTACAGAATCCATAACTGTCATGGAACAAGTAAACCCTCAAGGCTCTACATGCCAGTCGCTTAGGATACAGGGCAAAGACCCTACCTATGCCACTCTTACACCTAAATAGTATAATTTCATATGTGTCAAAATCCAAGCCAACCTACCTATTGACTGTATGGAAAGGGAAGCAAAACGAGACTATGAACTTATCCACAAGGGAGGTTGTGAGTTCATCCCTTCAACATTTGACATAATCCCGCTCTCTAAACACCATCATAGACTCATATCCCAACTTCTCATGGCTAGAAGTCAAGCCTTACAACTACCTCCCATAGAGCCTCAAGATGAAGAAGATGACTTTGCAGCCCAATCTGAACATGGAGAATTATACCATACCGTTAGCCCCCATGCCCATACAAACTCACTGTTTCAACCGTTCTTGGAAGAAACAATATTTCCACCACCAGCTTCCTTACGAGAAGTAGCCATTCCCATCCCCATCTTCCCCATGTCCAACATTCAAACTAACGCATCTACTTCCATCATATCATTGCAAACACAATTCCAGCAGACTAATGTAGGAATGACTTCTCAACCTCAAGTGATTGGAACGCCATCGATCATACCTTCTTCCACATCCATCCATTATGTACCTCAAGTGTAAATCCAACAAACACCAACGATCACTTCACAGCCTGTAATTGGGCAATGGGTCCCACCAGTTGTTCAGCAAAGCTCATCTACTCATTATATTATACCACATCCCATAATATCAGCCCTAAATGTTGTCTCACCACAACAAACAATAGTCCAACAACCTCTTTTTCCACAAATGATGCCACAATCGAGTCATTATCAATTACCATCAACCCAAACTGCCAGTCTTCCTACCGCCCAAGAATGGGCAGACACACAGAAAATGGTGCACTCCTTGGCAGAGGAATGAAAATGCCTTAAAAATTTGAACAATGAGGAAGTCAAAGTACTAGATTTCTATCAAGATGACCCGATTGACCCCTCAGTTCCACCCTTAACCTTGCCAAAAGGAGGCTCGTTACCTCAGTTGACCAATTACAATGGAGAGGGAGACCCAAATGCCCACCTAGTAACATTCCGAACCAAAAGGCTTTTGCTTCAAGCATGGCCCCATGTAATTCTGTGTATATTTGCTATGTCCTTAGTAGGAAGAGCCTTAGACTAGTATCGAGCCTTACCCCATAGCTCTATATCTTCTTTGGAAGATTTTTTACACCATTTTGTCACCCGTTTCAAATACAATCTAAAACTTGAAGCCACGTTAGATAGCTTGATCCAAATTAAACAAGCGCCTTTAGAACCAACACAGAAGTTTATCCAAAGATGGAGTGCTACCCTGAATGAACTTTACGAACCTATTCCTGAAACATATCTGCTTACCATCCTTAAGGAAGCCGCAAATGACTTCATTAAATCAAAGCTTTATTATCTAAAACCCTGTACCTTGAGTCAGGCATTTGTACAAATTAAAGACATAGAAGAGATAGTACAATCAAGCAATGGCCCAGCTTATGTGGCCTACAAAAACCAACATACATGCAAGAAAAGCACAACCAAGGCAACAGTAGCCGCAATTACAAAAGAAACTAACTGGGGCCCAAAAGCTAAGCAACCTAAAGACCCAGCTAACAAAGTCGCCAACTTTGGTGCCAACTCACCTACATCAACAGGGTCCACCCCAAAGCCCAACTTTCAACACAAGGACTGCTTAAAATATACACCACTACCGATGCAACCCTCTCAACTATTGGAGAAACTCTTGAAAGCCGGGAAAATCCAACACAAACACGTGTTAGAGATTACCCGCCAAAAACATGATAGGTACTACGAGCTACTAAGGAAATCCACCTTAGCAATACCAAATGAGACTCCAGTCCCACAACATTTTAAACTGGACCAATACTGTTATTACCATTAAATGGCTAGTCACAATACAGACAATTGTCATGCTTTGCAAGATGACATGCAGGGAATGATAGAACAAGGTCAACTAGTGATTGACATAGCAAGTCAATCCAACATAGACGATGCCTCTTATGTCATAAACTCAATTAGCATAGGTGGCAAGCCCAAACTTGTGCAACAACCTTTTGTGATTTGTGTGCCTCCTAACAAGGCAAAGGTCCCCTCAACCTCCACAAACAAGAGGCCTCCCTTTGTTATCAAGGTGCCACCCCAGGCACCCACAACATCCTTTGTGGTCAAGGCTGCACAACGTTCATCCACTAAGACATTAAACTGGCACAACTCATCTGCTAATACATTAAAATGGCATGACACAGCAACAAAAACTGCTAGGCAACCTTTCGTTGTCAAGATGCCACAACAAGTTAGTCACACAACAACCCCTACAACAAATCCTAAGCCACCCTTTATCATAAGAGTGCCACAACGAGATGGTCCCTCATCTACCTGAAGCCAAATAGTGGGCAACATCTCAATCCCTCCTGCTTCAAGGGTTGACCCCACTAGCAACCTGGGTAGGCCCACCAAATGGGAACGCAAGAGGACAAACGAGCACCTCTCAACTCCCATGGTCGAAGCAAAGGCCACAACTTGCAAACAACAACTGAACACTGGGGCCCCTACCCCCAAGAAAACCAAGCCTAAGTCCCCCTCTCAAGAGGTCTATCTCTCAAGCTTCATGGAGGAAGTCAAAGCCAACACAACGACCAACAACACAGACTTCATAGCTGCACTAGCCCAAGTAAAAAAAGTGATAAAACAGAAGAACACAACGATGAGTCTGTACGACCTGGTCATGACTTCAGCCACTCACCGCGAAGCCTTGGCTCAAACATTAGCATCCATTCCTATTACAGAGGACATCCCCGCAAAAGAAGAATCCATCCGTGCAATGATTTTGCAACACACACCACAAGGATTGGGTTCAAATACCTTAGCCATCCGCGACAATGTAGTTAAAGTCAACCTCGAACAAGGGGAAGTCACAATAGCTCCACTATCCATTAGCATTCATGTTGGGCAGTGCACCATCCGTAGAGTGCATGTTGACGATGGTGCAGCAACGAACGTAGTCCTGTACTCCATCATCGACAAGCTAGGCCTGGCAGATGAAATCAGGCCAACCAAAACCACATGTCTAAAATCCTTCAATGGATCACATGTCAGGGTCAAGGGTACAATCAACTTAGCCTTTGTAGCAGGAGAGCAATTCCCCACTAGCGTAGATTTCACTGTCATAGAGGAGATGCCATGTTTCAACATGATTCTAGGCAGGCCTTGGTTAGCTCAACTAAGGGCCATCTCCTCTCCCATCCACCAAGAAATCCACCTTCCATACAAAGGTGGTCAAGTTATCATCCATGGTGATAACGTTTCCTCTTCGACTATCCACGACATAGACATGGTGCAAGTTTTAGAAGAAGAGTTTCTTAATGATACACCTACGACAACCAATGCAACCCTTAAGGCTAACACACCCGAATGAGTGGTTGAAGCTGACAACCCCCTAGAGGACCCTAAACCTTGCATGCTCCCTAATCCATGCCTAGTTAGGAAGCCACTACATGACCAAGACTCTCCCTTGGCTGAAAATGTGCTTGATGCTTGCCTACCTTCTGCCTACCCCTCTGACATGCATTTTTTGACTTTTGTTTACATTGCACTAGCCTATGCGTTTACAGTTTTCTCGCTCACTTAGATCATGCATTTTGCTTTATTTACACATTTGTCAACTTAGTTCACATAGTGCATTTGAAAAACATAAAACTACAAAAACACATGGCCCGAAAAGGCCTTAAACTAGCTTACAGCCCAGAATAGCCTAAAACTATCACTTTTTGCATTGCTTTTCTTTCATTCATACATTCTAACCTTATGTACGGCAGGTGTCGCTTGATGTTGTTTTCTTCATAGTTGATTTTTGCAGGATCTTGCAGGCACATAGAATGACCATGCATGCAGCATCACAAACAAGGTAAGCATCAGTCTGCTATGACTATAAACTGCCACAGAATAGTCCTAGCATCATGACTTAAAACTGATACCATAGAGTAGTCCTGGCATCATGACTTAAAACTGATACCACATAGTAGTCCTAGCATCATGACTTAAAACTGATACCATAGAGTAGTCTTGGTATCATGACTTAAAAATGATACCATAGAGTTTTGTCTGGTATGACACTAAACTGCTACATCTATCTGCCATGACATGAAACTAACATCCAGAGTCCACTAAGACTATAAACTCGTTTGCCTCTTCACAGTCCACTATGACTATAAACTAGCAATGCATCATCCGCTACGAGGATAAACTGGCACCATCCAAGGGGTTATGATGTGAAACTAATCCACAACAGTTTGCTAAGACTATAAACTGGTGACATCATCGACGACCAGGAAAAATTTGAAAAGATGTGTCACTACAATCAGCTGTTCATGTTCCACAAAGACTTGTTGCATGATTCATCTCATGGGCCCTAATGAAACTGATGTTGTTCATGATTATGTCTGCTTCAAAAAATTGCACATAATGACTCCATCTTCTTGTTTAAAGTGTTTAGCTGACTGTTTCATTTGTGTTTTTCTTGTCTTCTTGGAGTTTTGTTTGTAGGATGATACTTCTGAGGCATTCATGCATGGATGCACTTCATCATGATGACAGGGTATCACATTCTTCCTGATGCACGTAACTGGGTTAATCAATATGTTCATAAGTACATTCCTGACTCCTGATGCATCCCCTATTTTCCCATCATGCTCCCCTTAGCCTATTCAATTACACCCCCTAGATACATTCTGCTCACCTCAAAACTCTTGATACATTGTTGCACACTGTAGCTCTCTAAGCAGTTGCGACGCAAAACACGATACATAGTACATGATGCAAAATGCAAGTGCTCAAACACGAGCATGGTACAAAAAGCAAGCTCTTTCAAAAAAGATCAAGAAAAGAAAAAAATGATGAAAAAGGAAAAGACTAAATAAAGAAAAAACAAAAGAAAAGAAGAAACAAACAAGAAAAACAAGAAAAAGAAAACAAAAGGGTCAAAGAGCGAAATGCATGAAAAAAGGTCTTCATGACCCCGTTGACATCATAAACAAAAGACTATTGGCCATTCTCATACAAGCCCTAGGCAAGAAGGAAATTGTCTTGAAAAAAATAGTTACACTTATATCTCAAAGAGACCATGTTGCACATCATCGTGTGGCTTTGGCTGTTCACAACAGGCCCCGTAAACACTCTTTAAGAGTCCCGTTTCTCTAAAGAACGCACCTCCTATGTCTCGGTTCCGAGTCTGTTGAAAACCTAACTATTGACAAGGACCAATGATATAACTTGTTCACGTGAGAGCATTCCTCTCCCAATTCCAATAGCAATCATCACCCTCGACCAACTCCTGGCTTCCTCTAGTTATAACCAATCCCCTTGCATCTTGAACTACATTCCTCCAATCCCAATCCCATGTACTTTTGAAAATGGTGCAATGACATCCAGCCAAGGGCTGACGGTTAATGTTTGATGCTTTGTTGTTCATGGTGTTTTGCACTTCTTTGTCAATGCCTCTCAGGTGGATTTCTCCAGGCGTCAACAAAGAGGGGCCAATGAAACACCATAAAATTTTAGCAACACTTCCAGACAACTTCAGAGCCTCTGAAATGGCTTCAAGCAGCCCACCATGGAGCAAGCAAGGTCCCCCTAGGGCCCACAGATCACGACAACAAGTCTCAGTGTCAAGAATCATCAGTTTCAAGGTTAAAAAGTGCAATTTTGGCTAAGTACACTATGCTTACGCTGCACAGCGTAAGGATTAGCGTCACCAACTTTTAGAGCCCCGAAACTAAGTCAAAACAAGCCTAAATCAAGCACAAGGACCCCCCATGACCTTCACCAAGGTCCCCAGCAGCTTCTAGCCTCCAAAAAATCAAAATTTAGGCCTTAAATGAGGTATTTTCAGTTGATTACGCTGGGGCTACATTTTCTTACACTGCACAGCATATGGATCAGCGTAAACACTATTCATCAGTGTAAATACTATTCATCACGTGAACACTATTCATCGACGTGAACACTATTCATCTACGTAAACACTATTTATTGCGTAAGCACCATTCATCAGCGTAACCAACTTCTAGAAGATTCCAGAAAAATTCTAGAAAATTCTCAGCATCAAAAAATTTTAGAAAATTCTCAACACCAGAAAATTCCAAAAAATTCTCAGCTTCTAGAAAATTCCAGAAAACTCAGGGACAAAGAAGTTTCAAGCAAGAAGGGTCAGATTTTCCTTGTACATTTCATTGTAAATCTTCATTTGTGGGATAGTCAGGCCCTCATGTCTAAATTAAATATACTTTCATGGGCTTGAATAACCCATAAATTGTAAAACGCAATGCACCTGGTCAAGAACGTAGCTTGCCGACACACATCCAACCTGAGCACAATTGTCCATTGGATACATGTCGCTAGATCCACTTTTCTTTCATATCCCAGCCATTGATTCCATTCTGGAATTCTGTGCCGGAGCCTAGCCCAACCCTATAAATACCCTGTCAATTCACATAAATTGGGGGGCAAAAAATTTGGAGAGATTGGCAATTTTGAGAGAGGACAGAATCTACAATCCTTGGGTGCTTGGCACACCTGACTGTTGGCATCCAAGCATTTCTCACGTTCATCACATCACATCATCGCATCATCACTTCAGACATCATTCTGAGGCTTAGTGCTTGACCTACCATCCACACGTGCAGCTACACTTAGATTGGTGCATACTTTTTTTATTAAACAATACAATACAGTTCATTGCCTTCCATTTACATTGTTTAGTTCTATTGACACGTTGTTTACAATATAGCTCTGTTTACGCTTTATTGATAGTTCAGTAGGCTTTGTTTACATTTTGTGTCGCTGTTTGCATTTCGTTTACACTGTTTACGATAACCCAGCGCTAGCCGTAGCTTATGCTCTGGGAAGTCCTTGATTGATTTACGTGCAGACCATCCAAGGCACTATGCCTTCGTTTACTTTTCCAACTTGCCCTTGGGCGAAGGCATGGTCAACTATGGCTACCCAACGATCTCTCGGTGTCTGTTTCCATTCCAGCTTCACATAGACGATTTAGGTCAGTACAGACCCCTTATGTCCACTAATCAAACATGAGGGCATTCCTAAACCCTATACTTTGTTGGCTTTGCCAAAAGATCCAACCCCTTTGATCGATCGTTTCTAGAAAATTATTTGTGCCTACTGCGAGTACTGCCTCCCACCCCCACTAGGCTGACACAAGTGGGGCCCATCCTAATTTTTAGATTTTGTTTTTATTCCTTCTATTTTTAAGTTGGAAGCTTATTTATTGATTGTACTAGCATGCTCATCTCTTGCCTTTGCAGCTTCGATTGCCTGGCCACATTACCTTAACACACTGAGGAGGGGTAAAAGTCTTCGAAAATGTTTTGTGTCAGAGTAATGTGATGAGCCTTTCTATTTTAGTTTTTTAGTTTTTCTAGTTTTTAGTTTATCCCTTGCTGCATTACCATCCCTTTGCCAAGCTGCATGAAATCATCATAAAAATGTTAAGCCAAAAAAATTTTAAGCCTAAAAATTTTAAGCACGTATTTATAGTTTTTATTACAGGACTACATCAATAGGGCCTTGTAGATGTAGTAAATGCTATGTCAATGTGGCCTCATTGATGGGGCAACACCACGTGAACGAGCCCATTGATGTGACACTTTGATGCTCATCAATGATATTAAAGGTGGCAACTTAGTTAATTTGGTCAAAAACTTACCAAAAACATTTAGTAATTTTCTTTAAGATATTTTTAATACTCATAGTATAAACATTTCCACTATCAAATAGATGGATGCAAAAGGGAGGTTAAAAAAATTATCTAGGTAAAAGTGCCACGATGGTGAAGATCCCATTTGCGCTTTTTGGCATTGGTGACTAGCCTCCATTTTATGGGAAGTGCTAGCTTCCATTTTATGGTTGATGGAAAAAATCCTAGTTTGTGGCTTGGATGAAGCACATAGTTATCTAATTTTGATTTTGACAACCCCCATTAAGTATAAATGATATCTTAGAGGCCCATGCTCCTAGTTTTAGTTTATTCATTTTAGTTTCATTAAAGATTGTTTTACTAGTAAACTATACAAGCTTCTACACAAAGACAATAAATTCATAGTGACTCTATCTCGAAGTGATAAAATATGTTATATTGTGTTTTGGTATAAACATGAGGGTAGGAAACAATAAACTCCATTTTAGTTTCATTAAAGAACTTCTTACTAAGAAACCATACAAGCTTCCATCCAAAGGAAATAAATTGACAATGCTTGTACTAGTATTATCTTTACAACGTTGTTTGACACCACCTAAGTTCCTCAAAGCTCTAAATCTGATGTGGAGACAAAACTCAAGTAAAATACACCTCAAAGATGATCAAGCATAAAGCACATGCCAAAACACAGATTAGAGTTAATCATAAACCTAAGCAGCGTATAAATATTTATTAAAGATAGGCCATAGCAACATAGGTAGTCTCTCCATTTTTCCATTGACATGGACAACACAACTACTAAATAACCATGTGTTGGTAAATGGTGTTTCATTAATACGAGTGTATGCAATCAATGCTCCATGTTAGCACTCAAGGATAAACCCTAACACGAAGCTGACCCACAAAACCATCTCACACATAATTCTATTATATCGGGTTAAAGAAAAGATCGTAACCTTTCAACTATTACATAGAACTACCATACCAATATGATTTTGAAAACATCCTTGGACTACCCCGAATCAACCAAAAAAAGCCTGTGCTTCTGCCTTAAAGTGATAAAATATATTATAGTGTTTCGATAGACTTGTTTTCAAAAAATAAAAATAATAAAAATAAAATCACTTCCGTTGCCTATGCGGTTTACAGAGTATTCTGCCGACAGATCTGAAAAACCTGTGAGAGAGCAGAACATAAAGAGAGCGAGAGAGTAACCGACGAAACGAACTCGCGGGTTTCAGTTCCACGATGGACTGTGGATGCCTCCAACGTGGCGAAATGCCATGATGCTCACAGTCGTAACGGAAATGGAAGCAGCTTGTGAATCGAGAATCGGTAATTAGTCATTCGGAATTTGGAATTCCCGAGTTGCCAATGCCAATCGCATATTTGCATCATTTGTTTTTGCATTTGCAACTGCCAGATTGCGACCGCCTGCGAGCAGCATCAAAGAAAGTCACAAAACTTGCCAAACGACGCTTCGATTTTAATATGCTGTGCTCATGGCTTATGGCTCTCTCTCTACTTGTGATTGTTTGTTGATACCTTCACTGTCTTTCTAGGTAGCCTTGCACTCTCTGCAATTGATGTTCCATTCTTAAACGAAAGCGAATGCGCAACTTCAATCTCAAGCGGTATGCTACTTGTTTCCGTTCCATTTCTATTTCTTTACATGCATGTGTGTTCCAGAATTCCGGAAACATTGCACACGTTTATGATCGATGTGTATGTACATTTGGTTTGTTCGCCATTGGTAAGCGCAAGCAAAATACTTTTTGCTTTCCTTCCGATTAGTGAAAGTGTGAAATAATTTTCGTTTTGCTTCATCTTTCTCTTGCTGCTGCTGAATTCCTTGCTACTGGTACTAGGATCGTTCTGAGATTCATGATTCATATGTGATATGCGTACCTAGTTTTTTTTTTCTTCTTCGTTTAGCTTTCAATCTAAAATAATATTTCAAATCTGTGTATCGAGCAGTTTTAGGAATGCAAGATTCAATATTATTAGTGTGTTGATTTGCAATCAATTTTTATATTGAACTGGACAAAATCAGAGTGCAACGGTCAAGCCTTCAAGCACAATGATATTTATTCCAATGCTTTGCTCAATTTCGAGGGCATTGTCTGGTATAGCCCCATCGGAGCTCTCTACATACTTTCAATTACCGAGGGATAAAATAGTGAAATACAGATGAGTTGCCTTCGTGCTGATCTATTCGTATTACAAATATGAGAAAAGATTAATAATTTCGTATCTTTGTTTGTCTTTTATTTTTACTGCGATTCGAGGCATTATTTTTCGAAACCAGTTAGAAGAAACTGCAGAGTCGAAATATTATAGTGTGTACTGTCAAAAGAACCAGTGACAGAAGACATTTTGTTTTGCCCAAGTATACAGGATAATTTTAAAGATCAAGCTTTAGCTTAAGTGATTTGAGCAACTGGAAAGTTTGAAACACTTAAAATGGAATAATGCCCTCTTTACGTTTACAGATCTGCAGAGTGCACATGTCTGTGCATCGTTCACACAGCATTTCAGAAGTTTTAAAGAAGTTTAGACACCCAAGGAGCCCGAATTAGGGTAAACATAATCGTCTCTGACCTAGTCTTGTAAAATCTTTCAAATTATGTTTCAGGTCACCGGCAAATCTTGTACGGATAGACAGGGTGTGTTCTGTTCAGGTACGAAACATACGGCAGCTAGCAAGCATACACGCTTTTAATAGAAACTTGCCTTTTATTAGGAACTAGAGAATTTCTCTGCGATCCTGAATTTTTATGTATTTTTGCTACCAATACCTTGCATACGTCGGTTTTTAAGCAACACTGAAATTTTCTTTCGTTTTCCCTTTTCAATATCACTCTTCGTAATATAAGAAATGAGCCGTTATAATGGTTCGGTTGCAGTGGTCTTGTTTTGGCTCCATTTAATAAACCATATTATTAATATTGTTGGCAAGTTAAAATTTATTCCATACCAACAATTTCATCAGATCAGACCAGACAATATTAATAATATGGTTTATTAAATGGAAAAACTAAAGGAAGGCTTATATGGCAACAAAATTAATATGGCTTATATGAAATCGTTACACCATATTATTGTTTGTTCTCTGGCTTATAAGGCTTATTTAATAAACCATATTATTAATATTGTTGGCAAGTTAAATTAATAATATGGTTTATTGTCTGGTCTGATCTGATGATTAGCGTGGTTCTGTGTGTTTATTGTGAGATGGTTTTTAAAATCAATTTTAAAAAACAGTCCTTTCGTAGTTCGGTCAAGTGCAAGTTCTCGGAAGCGAAGAAATATTTTCTACTTTGATGTGAACTGCCAGTTTTCGTTTTGTACAGAATGAGTGGATTCTATGTTTTTATACATTGCTAAACATATTTTTTAAAAAAAACCTAAAAAATCTTTTAATGTATCTGCCGTTAAATTTGTACCTCCCTTTTCCAAGAGTTTCAATGAATATCTCTTCTAGGGCATCTTGATACTGAAAATTTTTCAAAACTGAAACTGTTTTTATTACGTTCTAAGGTATGCGACACATCCTGAGAAAGGAATGATTCTAAAAAGACTAAAATATAAGTACGTACCTTGAGCAAGGGTTTTAAAACATTGTTCGATGAACGGACAGGCTACTCGATGGTTCGCAGTTTTGTTTACATCAAAATTCCAGTTGCTTGTTCGTTGCCCAATGTCGTTTGTCTGCTTCCAAGCCCTGTGTTCTAACATTAGCTGATATCTATACCTCTTGCAGTCACTGGCTCCATCTGGTACGGCATTTCTAGAATGGGTGATCTTGAGTAGTATAATAAGGTGTGCAAACCTTACCTTGCCACTTGTTAAACGGAAATAAAAATCTTTTGCTTAAAACATAACGTGCATTGCACAATTTAACGATGCTTTTATGGTTGCAGGCGCAAGACGCTGCCCCTGTGGCTGGACCTGTTCTGATGTCGAGAGTTTCTAGTGAACCACAGACATTTCATCACGTATGCGAATATATGTTATCGCACAGTTTTCCACCCGGATCATCACCTTTTTATTATCCTAATGTCAAATGTTTTGATGAATTTCAGTTTCAAACGAGTCAAGTGCATAGCATTGGACGTCCGATATATGGAGGTCCTTCTCAGGGGAGTGGGAATATGAGCTATTTTCAACCTGTGGTGCCAATCAGGTACTTGCCTGCTGCAGTTGGTCCAAGGCATTTATCTGGCCACCCTCCGCGTCCGCCATTAATGATGAAGCCAGGGCATGTTCAAGTTCAACAGCATTTGCATCATAGACATATTGCCTATCCGGTACCCCGACAACACATGCTGATGCCTGCCCCTGCTGATGGTAAGATGCGTGTGCCAGGTGCACTTCAGCTGCCTTCTCGGTGCCATAGGAGTACTGCTGTGAAAATAACTCACCCGGAAACTCACGAGGAACTGATGTTTGGTTCTAGTGGTCAGGCTTCCTTGGTTGCTAGTCACAGTATTAATCATACACCTTTTTCAAGCAGAAATAAAGAGAGGTCTGTTCAGCAAAATATATTAGCTGCTTCTGGGGTGACAAATTTTTACCCCTTGCCGGTGCCGCAGCAGTATGCCCACCATCTACCAGCGTTCTTTCTGCCACCAAAAGTATTCATCTCAGCTGCTTATTCTTCTGGGGAAACAACAAAACCCAGCTCAAAACATCCATGGACGGAGACAGTCATGAAGAACGTTATTCCTCCGAGGAAAAGGATGCAACATTTGATTTCCAGGGTAGAGGCTTCCCACAGTGCGAACATGGCCGAGAAAAAATCTATTGCACACAGAGAAGAGGAACCGGCGGAGCCCGTGTTTTCGGCTGAGGATTTCCCGGCATTAAAAGCATCTCTTCCTCAAAGTTGTTCAATAGCAGGCAGTGGCTGTAATTTGTCGTCAGTTGAGCAAATTCAACAAAACGATAGCAACAATCAAGGATGTCATAGTGCTACAGCAAAGGCCTCTTGTTGCAACGGCTGTTCAACAGGTTTGCCTTCAGTGTCAGATGCCCAGGCCAAGGAGAACTGCCCTGGTGACCCACCAGTTGATAGTATACCTTCCAAAGCAGAAGGCACCGATCCGGTCAATGATACTGCAAATAGCGAGGCTCTAACGATTTCATCAGATCAGACCAGAGAGCATACCGAGAAGAAAAGTAAAAGGAAAAACGAAAGGAAGGCTTATATGGCAACAAAATACGACGAGCGATCAACAAATAATCCTGCTGCTGCTTCTAATCACCATGTTGATTCTGGTCTTTGCAACGGAAGATGGGGTTCAGAGAATAGCAGTAACATGACTTCAACCGTTCTGGAACCTTTCGGTGATGTCAATGTCAATATTAAAGCTCCTTCTAAATCAAATTCGGCTAGTGCCAAGGTTGATGAATTTCCTTTCCCTGTGAAATCCAACCAAGAATTCACTGTCCTGAATTCGGGAATAGAAAACAAGGTTGAGATTTCTCTTGGTTCCGCAATCTTGAATCGACCAGTTGTTCGGAATTCTCAAAGGCAATCGAACGATGTTCAGAAGGGCAGCGAAGCCATTACTTCTGAATCTAACATATTGGTGGCTATTATGAACACCTCACGACCTGCTGCGAGTGGAAACCTGTGTGAGTTGTCTGTGGAGGCAGTGGGAAATAAGTCAAATAACAGCATCAATGAAACGTTTGAAGGTACGAAAGGGAAAAACGATTGTGAGTCGATTATACGGCACAAGGAAAAGGACCCGCCGTCAACCAAAAAGGGCGCGAACAGGAAAAAGAAGAGGAAAGATTGTGTTCTTAAAGCGGATGATTGCGTTGATAATAGAAGAGTACAAGCACTAGAAAAAAAGGAGAAAGAAAGCAAATTGACCTACGAAAGGGCCGTTGCAGTTGACATACTGTTGACGAATGACATGGCAACTAAAAATCCAGATAACAGCCAGACGAATGCAACGGAACTTTCAATGGAAAGGGAAAATACGAAACAAAGCACCATGTCTAACTGCTCAGGAAGCAGGAGGTACTCCAGAGAATTCATCTTATCCTTCAAGGACAAATGCAAAGCGTTGCCTCTGAAATTTGAAAACCGAGATGATATAGCTGAAATTCTATCTAACAATGCAGGTTCTGCTCATCAGTATCAACGGAACAATGAATCTCCCAATAGTGCAGCCGGTGGCAATGCTAATGACATCAGCTACAATGGATCGAGGGTGCATTCGATTTCTTCTCCGAACACGCTAGAAAAGTCAAGTTCTCTTATACCTGGGCAAGCTTCTACAAAAAGGCCGGCAATTTTAAGGAATGGATGTAAAGTAGCATTCATCAAATCATCACCTCTCAATGCCGCTTCTTCATCAAGAGTTTCAGTTTCTTCTTTGAGCAGAAGCAGGTTCGTGAAAATTAGTAGTATGGCTTCTGATCGTTGGCCAAGGACTTCTCGCAGGGGGTCGCGCTCTTGTACATGGAATCGGTTGCCCATTACGCACAAGGCCGACAAGAAGTACAAAATTGGCATAATTTCGGACGAAGAGGACTCTAAACAGAGGCAAATCAAAGCGATTTTGAATAAATTAACGCCCCAGAACTTTGAAAAGCTTTTTGCCCAGGTGAAGCAGGTAAATATCAGCTCCGCATTTACACTCACCGGCTTCATATCGCAGATTTTCGACAAGGCCTTAATGGAACCAACGTTTTGCGAGATGTACGCCAAGCTGTGTGTTCAGCTTTCAGCGGAGCTGCCCGAATTCTACGAAGACGACCAGAAAATCACGTTCAAGAGAGTTCTGCTGAATAAGTGCCAGGTGGAATTCGAGAGAGGTGCAGCACAGGAAGAAAGCGAAGATGAAAGAGAAGAGAAGCAAGCGAGAGGGCGACGAAGAATGCTGGGCAATATCAGATTCATCGGGGAGCTTTACAAGAAGAGCATGTTGACGGAACCAACCATGCACGACTGCATCAGAAAGCTGCTTGGACTTGGAGACGCAGCAGCGGGAAAAGGAAGCTGCCACAGCCCGGACAAGGAAAATGTGGAATCACTCTGCAAATTGCTCACCACTATCGGCCCCATGATGGATTCCCCGAAGGCCAGGGAGCACATGGATGCCTATTTTCGGAGAATTGTGCAACTGTCGCAGGACCCCAAGTTGAGCTTCAGGCTCCGCTTCATGCTCAGGGATTTGCTGGATCTCAGACGCAACGCCTGGCGTCACAGGCGCCAGGAGGAGGTTCCCAGAAAGATCGAAGACATCCACAGAGACGCAGCAGCACTGCAAACCAATTCTCGTTCTCGATCAGTAGCACACTCATCTGCTTCTGCTTCTGCTTCCAGTCGGGGCCAGGGCCATGGCAGCCATGCCTCTTCTTCTTCCTCTTCCTCTTTCAGGAACAGCAACAACTTCTTCAAACGTGGTCAAGCCTCCCACCAAAACAACAACGCAGCAGTCACTGTCACAGCGTCATCTGCTCCTCGTAGTGCCACGGCGACTGTACATGATTCCTCGTCTACTGAAGCTCTGCCGCAGAGAATAGCAGCCCCAGTAGTCCAAAAAAACAGAGCAATTCACAGCAGCTGCAACGAGCAGTTGCTTCGACAGAAATCCAGCACAGCCATCAAAGAATTTTACAGGTACCAGTTCCCTGATTGCATTGGCATTTGTTAATGACACCCATTTTTCGTTTCTTTTCTTTTAATTTTGGCAGTGAATTCTTTTTTAAACTGAAACCAGGGATTTTATGGCGTCCTTAGAGGAAAGCAGATTTTGTTAGGACAGAAATTGCATTTAACAACAAAAATAATACATCATATAAACTTGATAAATCATACGTTAATATAAACTTTTTGTTATAATATCATATTTTTGTAGTAAATGTTTAGTCAATGGATAATCACTTTTTTTTAAGAAGGTTAGTGTATCTTCCACTTTCTATGCTAAGTCCACTTTCTTCTGCAACTTTCTAGGCCTTGTTTAAGTAACTTACATATGGGCTTACAGTTATTTTACAGTTTGCACTGTTTCTAATGACATATTCCATGTCTTTAGCCTTTGTATTCATAATCATGGTTGTTTCGTATTGCATTGGAAAATTTGGGTTTTCAAGCTTTTGCTAGATTTTGAATGTAACTAATAAATTGAATCTTATGAATATCTCATTTTAACATTTCTACTATACAGTGTACACAATTGTCCAGTAGGCCCATTTCGTTTATAGCACATTTCTCCTTTTTTAAAGAGTAATTCCAGGGGAGTACGTCTTGTGGAATATCTCATTTAGCACTTACACTGTACAGTATACACGACTCTCACGGTACAGCCATTTCATTTATAGCACTTATTTCATTTTTTTCAGAATAGTTCTCGGTCCATAGAATTTCTTTGCATCTCCGAATAGCTCGTTGGCTTGAATTTACTATTTATGTATTGCAAAGCTTAGCATCAATGATTTGCATGAGCTTTTCCTGGTGTTGTTGCAGCACGAAAGATACGACGGAACTGGGCGTGTGGCTGGAGGAAATGAAGGCCCCGTGGTTCCACTCCAAGATGGTGTGTCACTGGATCTCAGATTGCTTCGAAAGGAAAGATGGCGACAGTCTGTTGCTTGCTGATCTCCTAATCTATCTCTGCGATTCCAGGCCTAACATGTTAACACACCAGCAACTGGCCGAAGGGTAAGCGCTACTGCTTCTTGACTATACTTGACTCGTATCGTTTAGACATTTATCAACGGCCTTAGGCTTTGGGGAGACGTTATACAATAAGTCATTTCTCGTACCTGAAATATCATATTAGAGCAAAAGGTCAATAACATCTTTTTTTAATAAATCCAGAGTCTTCGATGTTTAATAGCATGCAGTACTATCTTTAGCAAGAGAGGAAATTCAAAAATAAAGAGATTCGAACTTACAACCTCTCTTTTTATTTTTTGGAGTGCATGCCACTATTTTATTAACCTTATTTGTTAACCTTATTTGTGAAAGACATTGTTTCTTTATATTATTTAAACATATATTCTTAGGTCCCACCAGGCCCACCGGCAGCTTACACTAATTATGCCCTTCCTACGAATGTAACGTGTGTCCAATAAATACTTTGGTTTTCCAATATATTAAAACTTCTCCATTTCTATTTTAGAAGAAGAGGCTAAGTCTTTATTAGGAGGAACTTGTGATTGCTATTCATCATCATACATGGTGGGCGGGCATCTATGGTGGAGGTGATTATGAAAAATCCTAAGTGTCTTTTTATGACAATAGTGAAAATTGGGAAAGAAACAAATTTGAACCTTCAACCTCTCACTTATTTTAGTCAATATTTATTTTGGGCCCCAGAGACTAACTAGCCAGAGTCCTATTTGATTATGGTAAAATAATTATTTATTGTCATAATAGGGAGGGCAGTTATTAGCCTATTAAACTTTGTCAATGGAAATAAATAGTTATTGTCATGATGTTTGGCTATAAGAGATAACTTTTCAACTGAAGTTCTAAGTGAAATAATTTGAAATTTTCTTAATTTGAAAAATATAAAAAATTCTCTTGGCCAAATAATTATAACTATATATCATAAATATACAGCTAAACAGTTATTCTTCTTCGTGCATACTACTGTTCTCAGGTCAAGGACATGAAACCTTCAACATCTTACTTATTATTTTTCTTGGTGCATACCACTGTTCTTGAGTCAAGGACACGAAAGAATAGTTGATGGTTATGGAATATGCATGCATGGTTGATACACAGCTAAACATTTATTATTCTTTCTTCGTGCATACTACTATTTTCAGGTCAAGGACATGAAACCTTCAACATCTCACTTATTATTATTATTTTTTAGTGCATACCAGTGTTCTTGAGTCAAGGACACAAAAGTATGGTTGATGGTTATGGAATATGCATGTGTAGGGACCATAGTCACTATGAGTCATGAGGAAGACCAGCGAGTATGAGCACAAATAAAAACTCTAGCTATTTTCCATCTTTAACCTCTAGAACTACTCAACAGTATACCCTCTTCAACAGCATAAACATATATCTATGAATTTTAAAAACATCATTAAAAACATTACAAGGGTTCTCCTAACAATAATCTCAGAGCTTAACCGGCGTTGGCAAAAAAATTACAAGGATTCTCCTAGCAATAATCTCAGAGCATTACCGGCGTTGTTAAAAAAATTACAAGGATTCTCCTAACAATAATCCCAGAGCTTAACCGACGTTATTGCTGTGTTTTGGAGCGCAGATTAAAGGTATGTATATTGTCGTTAGATGAGGAAGTGGTGGATGCCCCAAAGGCGCCCAAGCTGCTGGGAGAGGTTTTAGCAAGGCTGGTGGCAGCAGAAGTCATGTCCTTAGCTCAGTGTGCACGCATGGTGAAGGATGCAGGCCGCACAGTGAACACAGGTCTTCTTTTGCAGGTGGTTCTGAGCATGTTCCAGTATTTCATAACACTCCATGGTGAGTCATACTTGCTAACTATTTGTAGGTCATCCCGCTTACTCCTGGAAGATTTTATGCCCTTGGGAACTAACCCTTGCCACTTTGATCAACACTTTAACAACACCAGTTTTAATTTTCTGTGCTCACTTGGTAACCCTTCCAAACTCAAAAACTCTACGACTCATGGAGTTGTTCCTTCCTTTCGTTAGGGCTGGTTTAAGTTTGTTGTTCACCGAGTTTTGTAGGATAAGTTTGATATATTAACTGCATGCGTCGTTTCTTCTCGGGAAAATTTATATTTTGATATTGATTATACGATAACCCGGTTTTTTATCGTATTTATTGTCTATTTCTCATTCGACCATTTTTCGTTTAAATATTGTTCGCAAGATTCAGCTGGCTGTGAACGCCTCCCTTTCGCGGGTTAATTTTTGATTTAGTTTCACGACGGAGATTTATTCTTATTCTTAATCATTCCTGGGACGGGTAACTCATTCCTGTTTATATTGACGATTTAGTTATTTATTTTTTCCCCGTGGTTGATGGTGAGTAGTTTGGAAATCATAATTGATTACAAATACCAAGTATTATGAAATGCGGATGTGGAACACATTAACAAAATTACTAAGTATAGTGCTTAGAACAAATCATTTATTTGAAGCCAACGGGTCATTTATTAGACCGATTTCTAAGTACTACATTCTCTCTAGATGTTGTGTTAAAATTTAGAACATTGTAATACTAGCTTATATATATATATATATTGGCCAAGATGATTTTAAAAAAAAAATGATGTTAACGAGGTAACAAGATAACTAAAAACGGAATCACTACCATTTACCCAATTTAGTTTTACCCTCTGGATCAAGTTTGCTCTTTCTTTGTTTGTTCATGGCGTTTTTGAGAAATAAATCTCTTGCATAAATAATGCTCAAAAACACCATGAACAGATAAAGAAAGAGCAAACTTGACCGATGTAGCATTCGAAAACGTTGGTGGTTGAAACATCGAGAGGTTGTCGGGCTTATAGCCTAACCCCGAATCTGTGCTAGAGAAAACAAAAATGGAGTGCCCTGAACGGTCTTGTTGATTAGATAGGGACTTACATGGTGTTAAAATGATCATGCGTGAGAAGAGTTTATACTATGTTATGCATGGGCATCAGGTACAGGAAGGCTAGAGCGTAGTAGGGTGTCCTGGCCTGAGAACTGTGACGTGAATGTGCAAATATGTATGAAAAGTGAGAAAATACAAGTGTTACGCTGAATGCCAAAGAGAAATGCTTGAGAAATGCAACAAAGTTTGAGAACAATAGTGAACCCTCCCAAAAGAGGGAGTGTAGCTAATTCACAAAGGGATACATAGTGTACAATAGGCGTAGTGGAAGCGCAGTCACAGCCTCGGTGGTATCAGGTTGTTTAGTTTGGTGCTCATTGTGTTGGATTGTGCCTGCTGGGTTGATAGCCACAGTGTATTATGTGATGTTTTATAGGGCTGCAATGGGAATGCAGTGTATAGTGCGATATAGATGTGCCTCTCTACCAGTGTAGTGTGCCATGGGTCTTGTTTGCCCATGGAGCTAAGTGCCAAAATGCCAAAGTGCCAAATGTTAAGGAAGTGCCAACTGCTTTACTGGTGAGAAATGAATGCCAACCTTCCTCTCCCCTTCCTCTTCAAAAGAGGGTGCAGGGGTATTTATAGGGCTAGGGTTAGCCCAAAATGCAGATCAAGTGCCATGTGGCAATGCAGTGGGTGGGAACACGCTTGTCCCATGTTACATGCGGGACATGGGACGCTGGCTGCAATGCTAGACAAGGTGCTATGCTACGCAACATGACATGGTGCTACGCTACGCAACGTGACAGGGTGCTACGCTGTAGTAGACATTGTGCTACACTACGCAATGCTACACTGTAGTAGACATGGTACTACGTAACAAAGTGCTACATTGCAGTAGACATGGTGCTACGCTATGTAGCGTGACAAAGACCTAAAAGTGCCATCGTTCTAACATTTAGAAAAATATTGCAAATTTGGCAATTGGAACTGACTATACCCAACACTTTGGAAAAATTTGGGCAAAGTGCCACCATTTTGATCCTTAGCCAAATTGGCAATCGTGATGCTTAGACCCAAAATTTTGTGGTGTTTCAATGACCCCTCTTTGTTGACATCTGGAAGAGTTGCTCGAGAGATGTCGACAAAGAATTACAAAACATCACAACAGACATGCCATCAACATCACTCGTCAGTACAAGATCGGATGTCATTTTACCATGCTCAAGAGTGCAATGGGAATAAGGTTATGTTGAGGGACAACGAGTATAGGCAATGCTAGGGAGATGAAATTTAAATGGTGGAAATGAAATGCAAACAATAGATCATGATGTATAATGCAAATTCAGCATAGTTGACGATGACCATGGCATGAAGTGACTTGCCCTTGAAACGTTGACCTCTCGTTGAAGTGCTTATGAGAGCATCAAAGTTGATCTAAGGTTGAGCCAATTGCAAAGCTATAACGTTGTCAATTTTCTTGGGGATGTGCTTTTCCCCATTTTTTTATGAGGCAAACCTTCTTTGGGTTCGGCTTATTACTGAATGTTAGTTGCAAGTTGGCCATCAAGAAGATGGGCTTTGTTTTGATGCATCACATTGCATCTATAGGATAGATGTTTCCTCCCGGAGATGATTCATGTTACATCCGCTTAGGCTTTTACCATGCAATAGAGGTGCCTTACAAGGTGAATTATGTTACATTGACCATGGATTCTATAGTTGATGCGAAAAGAATGCCATGTGCATCATAGTGTGTATGCATCCGAGGGATGTATAATCATGAGTATGTGGGAGATGAGAGGATATTAGGATAACGAAGTGAATGTGCATAGGTTGTAATAAGGATGAGGGGGGAGGTGCACTCTTGAGTGGCTCAACTAGTCCAATCATGCACATCAAAGCAATGTGGTGACTTACTGCTGTAATGAGATGCATCTTTACACGACCACCTCTGAGGCTTCGTTTTGCAAACACAACTCCCAGAAAATAAAAAAAACACACAACATGAAATGCTAATGTAAATATCAGATGTGAAGATGTTGCAGGTGCTAGATGTGAAGATGCTGCAAATGTGTCAAATGTTATGCTAGTTGCAAGTGCTCAGGAAGCCGGTGAAAGTGCTAGGGTGATGATGTTGTGAGTCCTCTAAAGGCTGCACTAATGGCAAGTGCTCCAAAAGATCACTGGAATGGTGGAAGGCGATGATGCTGTGAATGCTCTGAAGGCTGCACTAATGGCAAGCACTCCAAAAGATCAACAACATGCTAGTTTAAAGCCTTGGCAGGCTATGAACATAGTTGAAGGTCCTGGCAGACCATGATGTGCTAGTTTATAGTCCTAGTAGACTGTTGAATGCTAGTTTAATGTCATAGCAGATAGTGGATGTTATGCCAGTTTAACATCATGATCCAAGGACGAGCTGTTGTGCCAGTTTAACATCATGACCCAAGGACGAGCTGTGCCAGTTTATAGTCATAGTGGACTGTCTGTGCCTATTTATAGTCATAGTGGACTAGTGCCTACCTTGCTTGTGTAAGGTGCAATGCTGCATGCATGATCATGCTATGTGCCTGCAAGATCCTACAAAAATCCACTAGAAAGAAAACAACATCAAGCAACACTTTTCGTATATAGAGTTAAAATGTACAAATGAAAGAAAATCAATGTAAAAAGTGATAGTTTTAGGTTGTTCCGGGCCATAGGGTACTTTAAGGCTTTTTCGGATCATGTGTTTTTGTTGTTTTTCAAATGTAATGCATAAGCTAAGTAGATGGATGTGTAAACAAAGTAGAAATGCATAAACAAAGCAAAGTAGTGTGTAAACTAGGCAAGCAGGTGAAATGTAAATGCATGAAAAAATGCAACCCAAGAAAAAGCCAAAAATGCATGGGCAATGGAGGCAAGGGGTAGGTAGGCATCTAGCACATTTTTGGCTAAGGGAAAGTCCTGGTCATGTAGTTGTTTCCTAACTGGGCATGGATTAGGGAGTGTGCAAGGCTTAGGATCCTCTAGGAAGCTATTGGCTTCAAACACTTGTTTGGGTGTGTTAGCCTTAGGCACTACATTGGTTGCCGTAGGTGTACCACCAAGAAACTCCTCTTCCGAAACTTGCACCATGTCTATGTCATGGATAGTTGAAGAGGAGGCATTATCACCATGGATGATAACTTGACCACCTTCATATGGAAGGTGGATTTCTTGGTGGATGGGAGAGGAGACAATCCTTAGTTGGGCTAACCAAGGCTTACCTAAAATCATGTTGAAATCTGGCATCTCCTCTTTGACAGTGAAATCTGCATTAGTGGGGAATTGCTCTCCTGCCACGAAGGCTAAGTTGATTGTACCCCTAACTATGACACATGATCTATTGAAGGATTTTAGACACGTGGTTTTGGTTGGCTTGATTTCATCCACCAGGCCTAGCTTATCGATGATGGAGTATAGGACTACATTTGTTGCTGCACCATCATCGACATGTACTCTACAGATGGTACACTGCCCAACACGTATGCTAATGGATAGTGGAGCTATAGTGAGCTCCCCTCATTTAGGGTTGAATTTGACTGCATTGTTATGGAACACTAGGGATGTTGAACTCGATTCTTGTGGTGTAGGGGATAACATTGTTACACGAATGGATGCCTCATTTCCAGGGATGTCCCCTATAATAGGAATGGAGGCCAAGATCTGGGCCAATGCTTGGCAGTGAGCAGATGAGGTCATGACCAGGTCATACAAGCTCAACATTGTGTTCTTTTGCTTGAGTGTTTGTTTCACCTGGGTTAGTGCAACTACAAAGTCCTTGTCATTGGCTGTTGTGTTGGCCTTGATTTCCTCCATGTGGCTTGAGAGACAGATCTCTCGGGAAGGGGACTTGGGCTTGGTTTGCTTGGCCTACTTGGGGGTAGGGGCCCTAGTGTTTGGTTGTTGCTTATTGATTATAGCCTTTGCTTTAGCCATGGAGGTTGCGAGGCACTCACTCGTCCTCTTGTGTTGCCATTTGGTAGGCCTACCTGGGTTACTAGTGGGGTCATCCCTTGAAGGAGGAGGGACCAAGATGTTGGCCATTGTTGGGCTTCGGGTAGGTGACAGGCCATCACGTTGTGACACCCTTATGAAAAATGGTAGTTTAGGAGTTGTTGTGTGACCAACTCGTTGTGGCACCTTGATGAAGAAAGTTTGCTTAGTGGTTGTTGTTTCTACGTCATGCCATTTTAGTGTCTTAGCAGACGATTGGTTTGGAACCTTGACCACAAAGGATGTTGTGGGTGCCTAAGGTGGTACTTTGATAACAAAGAGAGGCCTCTTGTTTGTGGAGGTTGAGGGGATCCTTGCTTTGGTGGGAGGCACATGGATAACAAAAGGTTATTGCATAGGTTTGGGATTTCCACATATACTAATGGAATTTATGACATAGAAGACATCGTTTGTGTTGGATTGATTCACCGTGTTGAGCACCAACTGGCCCCGTTCTATCATTCTCTGCAGGTTTTCCTACAAAGCACAATAGTTGTTAGTACTATGACCAGCCAATTGGTGGTAATGATAGTATTGGTCCAATTTAAAATGTTGTGGGACTAGGGGCTTGTGTGGTACTGCTAATGTGGGGTTCCTTAGTAGTTCATAGTACCTATCATGTTTTTGGTGGGTAATCACCAATACATGCTTGTGTTGGATTTGTCCTTAGGAGTTGCTCCAATAGTTCAGAGGGTTCCATTGGTAGTGGTGTATACTTTGAGCGGTCCTTGCACTGAAAGTTGTGCCTTGGGATGGCCCTTGCTGATGTAGGTGAGTTGGCACTAGAGTTGGTGGTTTTGTTAGCTAGGGAATTGGGCTGCTTAGCTGTTGGGCCCCAGTTGGTTACTTTTGTACTCACGGTCATTGTTGCCACTATTGTGTTCTACTTGCGAGCATGTTGGTTTCTGTAGGCCATGTAGGTTGGATCATTACTAGCTTGCACTGCTTCCTCTATGCCCTTTGTTTGGGTAAAGGCTTGGCTAAGAGACTTCAGGGCTAGATAATATAGTTTGGACTTAATGAACTCATTTACTGCACATTTGAAGATGGTTAGTAGATGTGTCTTTGTTAATGGTTCATGCATTTCACTCAATGTAGCATTCCAAAGTTGGAGGAATTTTGGCATGGGCTCTAGAGGCCCCTGCTTAACTTGCATCAACTGATTGAGGGTTGCTTCAAGCTTTAGCTTGTACTTGAAGCGTGTGACAAACTTGCTTATGAGATCCTCCAAAGAGGAGATTGAGGCCTTGGGTAGCACACGATACCAGTCTAAGACCTTGTCCATGAGTGACATGGAGAACATGTGCATGATGGTACGTGGCTAGGCTTGAAAGACTAGGCACTCAGATCAAAATGTAACCAAGTGTGCATTAGGATCCCCTTCACCATTGTACTTAGTGAATTGAGGCAGTTGGACCCCAGTTGGGAGAGTTAGAGGTGGTACCATAGGACTTATGGGGTTATCTCGATAGAATTCCACCACCTTGATGGTGTCGGAGGAGGTAGCCTTGAGTCGGTTGATCTCCTCTATCAAGCTTTGGATCAGCTGAAATGCCTGATACAAGCTTGGGGATGTGCCAACTGGTTGCATTGGCTAGGCTTGTACTGGTTGCATAACATAGGGTTGAATTGTTGGTTGTGGAGTTTGCCAATTTAATGTCGTAGTGGACTGTTGTTGCTAGTTTAACGTCGTAGTAGACGGTTGTTGCCAGTTTAACGTCATAGTAGATGGTTTAGTGTGGCATGCTTTGGTTGGATCCTAGTGTCCAATGTGTTAGACAGCAACATGGAAAGTTGATCTAGATTCATGTTCACAGATTGGGTTGTGAGAGTTGCTGTTTGCAGAAAATGGCTGACTTTGAAAATTGGAAAAAAAGTAACTAAGTCTGCCAGTAGCAGGAAAATGGCTAAGTATAAAAATATAGAAAAATGGCTTAGTGTAAAAATGCAGAAAAAATACTAAGTATAAAAATGTAGAAAAAATGCTAACTATGAAAACTGTAAAAAATGGCCAATTCTGGTGCTATACTCACTACGCTGGAGCTTGGTACGCTCGCTACACTGGAGCTTGGTACGCTCACTACGCTAGAGCTTGCTACATTGTTGGGATCGCTACGCTACATAGGACGCATGTAGTGTAATGCAATAGATAGACAATGTAACGCAGTAGATAGTTTAGGAACTACTACATTGATAAGGTCGTTATGCTACACAAAACATAGGTAGCATAACGCAGTAGACAGGTAACGCAACATAGTGGATAGTGTAGGAACCACTACACTAACAGGGTCACTACGCTACATAGAACGTAGGCAGTGTAATGTAGTAGATAGGTAGCGTAACACAGTGGACAATGTAGGAACTACTACACTGATAGGGTCACTATGCTACATAGAACGTACGCAGCGTATCATAGTAGACAGGTAGCATAACACAATGGATAGTGTAGGAACCGCTACACTGATAGGGTCGCTACGCTACATAGGACACAAGCAGCGTAACACAGTATACAGTTTAAGGACTACTATGGTGACAGTGTTGCTATGCTACACAAGACATAGGTAGCGTAACACAATAGATAGTTTAGAAATCACTACGTTGACAATGTCGCTACGCTACACTAGACATAGGCAGCATAACGTAGTAGACAATTTTATGCTTTCATCCTACAGGGTTCCAAAGGAGTCATCATGGTGACCAATCTGCACCACCCGATGCATAGACAACCATAGGGGTGTCACGTCTACACTAGTAGGTTACTGGTAACAAGGTACAAATAACATGTAGGATTATTTGTAGCACACAAAAAGGACATAGAGAAAGGTCCTCCTTCTAGTGCCAAAACCTGTAGTGTCTGAAAACGTTGATGGTTGGAACATTGAGAGGTTGCCAGGCGTATAGCCTAATCCCGAATCCATGTAAGGGTAGTGCTAAAGAAAACGAAAATGGGATGCCTTGAATAGTCTTGTTGATCAGATAGGGACTTACGTGGTGTAAAAATAACCATGTGTGAGAAGAGTTTATACTACGTTACGTGCGAGCATCGGGTCTGGAAAGGCTAGAGCATAGCAGGGTGTCCCGACTTGAGAACTATGACGTGAACATGCAAATATGTATGAAAAGTGAGAAAATACAAGTGTTATGCTAAATGCCAAAGAGAAATGCTTGAGAAATGCAACAGAGTTTTGAGAATAGTAGTGAATCGCCCCAAAAGAGGGAGCGTAGCTAATTCACAAAGGGATACACAGTGTACAATAGGCATAGTGGGAGTGCAATCACAACCTCGGTGATGTCAGGCTGTGAAGTCTGGTGCTCATTGTGTTGGACTGTGCTTGCTGAGTTAATAGCCACAGTGTACCATGTGATGTTCTAAAGGGCTACAATGGGGATGCAGTGTACCGTGTGATGTAGTTGTGCCTCTCTGCCAATGTAGTGTGCCCTAGGTCTCATTTGCCCATGGAGCCAAGTGCCAAGATGCCAAAGTGCCAAATGCCAAATAGAAGTGCCAACTTCCTTACTTGTGAGAAATGAATGTCAAGCTTCTGTACCATCCAAAATCGTTGGTGGGAGGTTGGAATGAACGAACACTGAGAGATCTACGGATGAAACAGTAAGACCCTGCCTTCACCTGAGGGCAAGTTGAAAATCAACAGAGGTAGAGTGCCTTGAATGGTCCACACGCGGATCAAATGAGGACTTCCACAAACGTACACAATTAGGATGCATTGGGTTATACGTAAACAAATGCAAAACTGAACGTAAATGAACGAAAACAAATGTAAACTATTTAAATAATAGATAATGAAAATAGGAAAAAATATGAATAGGAACATAATGTAAACTACACGAATCTGGGCAATAATGCAAACTGTTTGTATTGATAAACAATTAGAATGTGCACCGATTAGAATGTAGTTGAGAAGTGGTCGCAAGGTGGATGTTTAACCCCGATGGATGAGAACGAATGCTGGGAAGATGCAGGTTTTGGATTGCAGGTGTATGGCATCCAAGTCTGTATGAAGCCCAACGTATGAGATTGATGCCTAGATTTCCTAAGTCTGTGAGATTCAAATTTTCTGAACCTTGATCTAGTGGAAAAACAGGAGATTTATAGGGTTTTGGATGTGAGATTCAGATCTGGGAGAAGATCAGTGGTTGCGCAGTGAGAAAAATTCAGGTGACAGGTGTGTCCGTTGACTGAATGCATAGAAATTGTTATAATGTACAGTGCAGTGTCCAAGATCTCTTATGTTGGCATGTGTAATGCCCAGCATAAGAACTTGAAACACTGAAAAAAATTTCAAAAATGCAACAAATGTTAATGTACAAGTGTGGATCTGGGTGTCTAGCCTCCGGATATATAGTTTTGTGTTGTTTTTGTGCTTCCAAAACCTCCAGCATGCATGGATCTAGCTCTGATGTGTGCGTAGCCTATTCTAGCATTAGCATCTGGCGTTCAGCGTCCAGCGTATGAAAGTGTTTATGTTGGGTTTATGCTACTGGAAGCATGCCAACGTGACTAACAGCGTATGACCTGAAAATAGTGCATTTTGAACCCATTTTGACCTTTGAGACCAATTTTCAGAGTGGATATGCATGCCATGTATCATGAGGGTTTTGTGTGCCAAATTTGGGCTAATTTAGATGTTTTTTTAACCCTATTTTGATTTATTACGCTAAGCATTACGCTGTGCAGCATCTGAAAAAGTAACCCAGCGTCACCAAGTGTTTCTGCCCTGTTTTGAACTCATTTTTGTACGCTGATGCCTGTTTGATGTTGCCTGACTACTGCTTGCTCTCTAGGGTGGCTTGGGCATAAATTTTGACTCTGTTTGGCTGCCATTTTGGGCCTGTTTGGGTTTGTTACACTGTTCATACACTGTGCAACGTCTAAAAAAGTAACCCCAGCATCATCAACTGAAAATACCTCATTTCAGACCCAAATTTTGATTTTCTAGAGGCTAGGAGCTACGGGGGCCTTAGTGAAGGTCATGGGGGGGTCCTTGTGCTCAATTTTGGCATGTTTTGACTCATTTTTGGGGCATCAAAAGTTGGTTATGCTAATCCTTACGTTGTGCAGTGTAAGCCAGCGTGACTAAAGTGTACTTAGCCCGAACTAGGCATCTTGAGCCCGGAACTTGTGATTCTAGATGCTGGAAGTTGGTGCAGTTACCTGTGGACCCCAGGGGACCTTTCTTGTTGAATCATGAACCATCAGGGGCTGTTTTGGAGGCCTCCAAGTTTGGTCATGCTATACTCATGCTTGGGTAGCTGCATGACTTAACTTGAATCTTTTTTGAAAGTGCTAGGCCAAAATTTTGTGGTGTTTTCATTGGCCCCTCCTTGTTGAAGCCTGGAGGAATTTACCTGAGAGGTGTTGACAAAGAAGTAAAAAACACAACGAGCAACTGGATATCAAGCATTGTTCTTTGGCACTTGGCCAGATGTCATCGCATCATGATCAGAAGTACATGGGATCAGGAAATGAGGTTTTGAGATGTATAGGGAGAAGGTTTGTAACTATGAGATTAGGGATTGATGAAGGGATGGTTTTATTTAACTATGGGAAGAGGAATGCTCTTGTGTGAACACATCATGTTGGTCCTTATCAATAGCTAGTATCTAGCAGACTTGGGACCAAGGCATGGGATGTGCATCCTTTTGGAGGAACGAGAATCTTGTATCCTACTTAAAAGAATTCATTATCACAACCAAAGCCATGCGATGAGGTGGTGCGTTCTTTGGAGAAATAGGACCCTTGTTGAGTGTCAAAGGAAACCCATTATCCAACAGCCAAAGCCACGGGGTGGGATGCAACATGATTGTTTGAGACACGAGTGTTTTCTTACAAGATAAGTACCTTCCCACTTGGGGCTTATATGGGAAGTGCCAAGGGTCTTGTGATGGATTTTTCTCTTTAATTTTTTATGTTTTTATTTTATTTTATTTTATTTGTTTATTTTTTTTTGTGTTTTTCTTTTATTTTTTTTGTTTTTGTGGAAAGAGAATTTTTTTAATGTTGTACTCGTGCTCGTGTGCTTGTGATTGTATCATGGGCTGTGCTGCGTGTTACAACTGCCTTGAGATTTACAGTGTGCAACCATGTGTTCAAAGTTTTGAGGTGACTAGGATGTATCCGGGAAATGTAACTAAACAGGGTAGAGAGAACATGATAGGGAATAAGGGATGTTTGGGGAATTGGGAATGTACTTGTGAACGGTTTGATTAACCTGGTTACATGCATCAGAAACAATGTGGTACCTCATCACTGTGATGGAGTGCATCCGTGTACGAACACGTCTAGGTGTCATCCTGCAAACACAACTCCAAGAAGACAAGAAAATCACAATTGAATGAGTTAACTTAACACTTTAAACATGGATGCAACCAATGGGATGGAGACACCACGTGCAACCGCAGGCAAACAAAATTAAGCAACAGCAATGTTATCAGAGTCTATGTGATGAATTCATACAGTAGGTTGATGAAGACATGCCATTTGATTACAGTAATAGATTAGTAGGCCAGTGAAGAACTTTCCAGTTTATAGTCTTGACAGACTATTTTGGATTAGTTTTACATCATAACTTGTTAGACGTAGCCAGTTTAGCATCGTAGAAGACAGTGCAATGCTAGTTTTTAGTTGTGGCAGATTATGGGGAGGCAAGCTAGTTTATAGTCTTAGCGGACTCTATCAGATGAGAGTGTGGTAGTTTATTGTCATTCCGGATGATCTGTGGTATCAGTTTTAGGTCATGATGCCAGGACCACTCTGTGATATCAGTTTATCGTCATGATTACAGGACGAATGCATACCTTAGGCTTTGTTCAGGCATAAAATGGCTTGAGGTACATGTGATTTTTTGGATGATCAAGCTCGTTACCATCCATATTAGCTAGTTTAAATGCTCCATTTTCATATGCTTTGGTGACCAAGTAAGGCCCTTCCCAGTTGGCCGAGAATTTTTCCGTGTGTTCACGAACCATCTTAAGGACAAGGTCACCTTCCTTGATCGGGTGTTTATGAATGTCATGTCGATGTCATCGTCGTCGTTGCTTTTGGTACCACTCGATTTGATCCAGTGTGCGTGTTTGTTCCTCCTCCACTGAGTCAAGGTCAACAATGTGTGAGTCATTGTTTTGACTTTCATTGAGGAGTTCGGAGAGTATGATCCGCAACGAAGGTACCTGCAACTCCAAAGGTAAAATAGCTTCTGAATCATAAACAAGACTATACGGTGTTTTACCTGTGGATGTTCTCTACATCGTTCGATATGCCCATAGCACGTAAACTAGTTGTTCATGCCATCTTCTTTGGCTTTGATTAAGCATTTTCTTGAGCACCATGATGACCATTTTATTCATGGATTCTACTTGACCATTGCTCTGAGGATAGTATGGTGATGAAAATGAATGTTTGATGCCTAGGCTCTCGCAAAAGGTTTTGGTTTCGACACTGCTGAATTGTGGGCCGTTATCAGTGATTATGGTTATTGGAATGCCAAAACGAGTCACAATGTTGTCAAGGATGAAGTTGCATATTTGTTTTGATGTGGTCTTCCTAAGAGGAATAACTTCTACCCATTTTGTGAAATATTCCGTTGCGGTTATAATGAAGCTATGTCTTGCGGAAGATGGGGGAGTTATGGTCCTATGATGTCTAACCCCCATTTCTGGAAAGGCCATGTGATTTGAGCTGTATGCAACTCGTTAGGTGGCACATGTATAAGATTACCATGTTTTTGACAGATGTTGCATGTTTTAACTTTGGAGAAACAGTTGTACTCCATGTGCAGCCAATAGTAGCCTAAACGTCTGATTTTGGTTGTTATTGCCTTGGGTGCTATATGCCCTCCGCAAAGTCCTTCATGAATTTTCTCCATGATGGTTTAACCATCGATGCTACTAACGCACACTAACAAAATGCCTTCATAGGATCTGCGACATAGCGTGTCCCCTACTAATGCATACTGCTGAGAGTGTTTCCACACTGCATCCTTCTGAGCATTCGTTAGATGTTGAGGTGGTTCACCATGTAGAAGGTTCTCCTTTATGTCATCATACCATTCCAAAACGTGTGTTGTGTTAACGAATGCTATGGGTAGTTCATCGGGAGCATCAGTTATGGGCTTGGCACAACAAGTTATGGAACTGGGCAACGCATGAAACATGTGAGGTGAAATTTTTAGGGCTAATGTTGCAAGTGCATCTACAATGGTATTGTCACTTTTGGAAACATGTTACACATCTATGTTTGTGAATTGTTTCAACAGGTGCTTTGCCAAGTCACAGTATGGTTGTAAATGTAAAGATTTACATGCATATACGTATGTGACCTGATTGATGACTAACTATGAGTTGCCTCTAACTACAAGCCGTGTGGTTTTTGAAGCTAGTGCTACCATGAGACCTCTAAGAAGACCTTCGTACTCTGCCACGTTGTTAGTACAAGGAAAGTTTAAATGATAAGCAAAGAGTCAGTTCTCCCCAGAGGGATATGTGATGACAGTTGTAACACTTCTTCCTCGAGAGGTCGATGCTCCATCAAAGTTTAGGAATGCATCATAGTTATCAGGTACTATGTCTATTGTGTTTAAGTTCTCATTGGGAAACTCTGGGTTGATCGTTGCTTGGTCTTGCGTTGGTGATGCAGTCATTTGATTGACTATAGCTTGACCTTTAACTGATGATTGAGCTATGTAGTGCAGGTCAAATTTAGCAATCATTGCTTTCCATCTAGCTATCTTACTTGATTCATATATGTTGTTCGTGATAGCTCTGAGCATGTTGTCTTTACAGATGATATTAACTTGGTTACAGAAGAGATAATGTTGCCACTTCTTTAAATAAAAGATAAGGGCAAGGCATGACCTCTCCACGTCATTGTAATGTTGTTCATAGGCTACTAATGCATGGCTCAAGTAGTAAACCGAGATTTCGGTTCCATCTTCGCATTTCTGACAAAGCATAGACGCGATGGATGAATCAGACGTTGCAAGGTAGATGTAAAATGGTTTATTGTTCTATGGTGGATGAACTATCAGTAATTGAGCTAGTGCCATTTTGATGTTCTCAAAGGCTTCTTGGCACTGTGGAGTCCATTCAAAATGGACTTTCTTGCGCAATAAGTGCTACATAGGCCTCAACTTGTCCATAAGTTTTTCAATGAAACGTCTGATAAACTGTAATCTACCTTGTAGACTGCAAAGTTCAGTAAGGTTTCTAGGTGGTTTTAGATTTGTTATTACCTTAACCTTATCCGGATCTACTTATATCCCTATCTCAGATACGACGAATCCAAGCATTTTGCCTGTTTTGACCCCAAAGACACATTTCTTCAGGTTGAGTCTAAGCTCGTATTTTAGACAACGTTTCAGTACCAAGTCTAGGTCTTTATACATGTTGCTCAGTTGTTTTTGATTTAACCACAATGTCATCTACATAGTCATTGAGTGAGTTGAACATGTAATCACTAAAGATGAATGTCATCACTCGTTGATACACGGCCCCAGCGTTCTTGAGACCGAATGACATCATCGTATAACAAAATGTACCCCATGGTGTCATAAAGGTTGTCCTGAGTTGATGTCTAGGTTGATCCTAATTTGGTTGTATCCTGAAAAGCCATCCATAAAGGATAACAATGCATGCCCAACAGTTGAATCAACAAGTTGATTGATGCTAGGTAGCGGGAAGTCATCTTTTATGGTTGCAATGTTGAGGTCACGGAAGTCAATACATAGACGAATGCTCCTATTCTTCTTTGGGACTATAACCATGTTGGATACCCAATCAGCGTAGTCCACAGCTCAAATGAAACTAGCTTGATAAAGCTTTTTGATCTCATTGCGAACTACCAATGCTACTTCAGGCTTAACCTTACATGCTTTTTGTTTCACTGGTCTTAGTTTTGGATCAAGTATAATGTTATGTTGGACTATTCGAGGGTCAAGCCCAAGCATATCAGTGTAAGAACAAGCGAATGCTTTCATGTTGTCTTTTAGCACTTGAGTTATGTCATTGGCAAGTTGTGGATTTAGTAGAGTACTTAGTTTTAAAATTTTAACTTCACCATCTAACATAGTTATGGGGACTTCGGCTAGGGGATCTTCGGTGATGTTATCGGCTTCTAGGTCCAGAGATTTTGTCATTCCTTTAAAGAAATCTAGTGTTTCTTGGGTTTATACCACTAAATTATTGTATGTTGGGGAGTCTAAATCAATGGACTCTAGATTGATTTCTCATTTAATTACTCCATGTGGTCCATTGATAGACAACGGTATGAAGAGTTGCTTGGTATCCATGTATTTGCTCCTACCAATGAAACAGGGAGCTATGTTAGCAAGGGTGAGTTTTCTTTTTTTTTTCTTAAGAAATTGATTTTACGTTTAAAATGTAACTAATGGTATGCCAAGGGTATTTTACCATCATGCCTGGACGTATGGCAGTTTAAGGCTGTATCAAGCTGGGGTGGTAGTTTAAGGTCATACCAAGCCATGTGTGGCAGTTTAAGGCCGTACCGAGCCAGGGTGGCAATTTAAGGCCATACTGGGCCATGTGTGGCAGTTTAAGGCCATACCGGGCCATGTGTGTGTACAAGAATTTAAAATATTTTCTTTATTTTATATTTTATTTTATATATATATATATATATATTATTTTTAAAGTTTAAGGTTTAGGCATTGATAAAAGAAAAGTGGGGCAACATAACCAAAGTAACAAAGAATAACATTATGTATTTTGCTTTATTTTTAGAAGCTTTTACAGTTTGGTGTTGCCCAAAGGGGTGAACATAATTAAAAGTAAATATTTTATTTTATTTTTTAATTTTTATATTATTTTTTTGGACGCTATTAACCATGGGCCAGCGTAAGAGGAGAAGTAACATTATGTATATTTTAATTTTTTTTAAATTTTTTACTTTTAAGGTGTGGGCATTTTACCTAGGAGGTTAGTGTCAAAACAATGTGGTAAAGGCAATAAAAGTAATGGTTAAATATAATAAAATAAAGGGGGGGGGGGGAATTAAAAAGGTTTGACCAGTAAATGTAAAACTCATTTCATCATTTTACAGTGTGAGTATTGGAAACTAGGCAACAGTGGCAGCGTAAGCAAGGTGGGTAGCGGATAGCCAGCATTAGAGGTAGAATCAGAGTGTGTATGGCAGTGTATAGCATCACAGAGGGGAGCGTGACTAACTACTACACCCAGATCTACATCATTCAGAGCCAAATCTGTAGCTACAACGTCCAGATTTGCAGCGTACGGGATCAGATCTACAACGTCTAGGGAAAAATGGGTAAAGGCAAACAAGACAAGGGCAAGGGAAAGAAGGAGGCGATGCTAACATTCGTGGAGGAAAGCAAGGAGATGATTCAACGCCTTCCTTAGCCCAGGATCCCTTCATGGATAGGGTCCGTGCACCGGTACGCTCCTGTTTCATGTTTTATTCATCTTTTCCTTGCTGTTTTCTGTCACTGTTTCCATGTGTACGGTGTAAACATCCCTGTACCCTGGGCATTTACAGTGTGTGTAAGAAATGACCTATTTTGGGATAAATTTTTTCATGTGAATGATGTCTTCCGCATGATTTAATTCCCTTAACGCAAGTAGTTAATTTCTAGACTGCATTTTTTCAGGTGTATTTTATTTTTTCGATTTTGGGGAGGGCCAGGGTTTCTACGATTTTTTTGTTTTCCCTACCATGAATTGCAAGGTTTGCGTTCCTAGTTTTAGTTGCAGTTCCACTGCTTATACATGAGGGTTTTGAATGTTTGTTTTTGCGATCGTGGGCATTTATTGCCTCAATCAGCGTGAGTTCATAGGTGGAATTATCCTCATTGCGTGTACAAGGCCTCATCCAGTGTGAGTACATGACTCAAAGATTAGCATGAATGTGGTGCTGGGATCAACGTTAGCATGAGTACAGGGCCAAGCATTAGCGTGAGTGCCTGTCCTAGTGTCAGCGTGAGTTTATGGAGTTAAAATATGCGTGAATAATGGGCAAAAATCAGTGTGAGGGTGAATATAGGACCATAAGCAATGTGAGTGTACAACCCAATCATCATCATGGGTGAATATTCTAACGTGAGTGTTTTCATCAGCGTGAGTACAGGCTTTCAGTATCAGTGTGAGTAATTTGGTTTTCAATATCAGCGTGAGTAGTTTGGTTTTCAATATCAGTGTGAGTAGTTTGGTTTTCCCATATTAGTATGAGTAGTTTGGTTTTTAATATCAGTGTGAGTAGTTTGGTTTTCCCATATCAGCGTGAGTAGTTTGGTTTTCAACATCAGCATGAGTAGTTTGGTTTTCAATATTAGTAGTTTGGTTTTCAATATCAGCGTGATTAGTTTGGTTTTCCCATACTCAGCAAAAATAATTTTTTTTATTTTGAATGAATACTAGCGCCTAACTTCGTGTACACTATGTGAGTGACTCAGTTTCCTTAACAGCGTGAGTTCGCCTTGGCCCAATAGCTTGCGTTTATATTCTGGCTTTATCGTGAGTGCCTGGTAACTTCACCCATCCACTAAGAGTATAAAATTTGATGCCTCCAATTCAATCTATTCTAACCAGTACTGTACATCTACCTCACACTTGTTTCATTCCATTGCAAGACATATCAATTGTGCTCATGTACTAGCATTCACAATCAGACGTTTGTGAACGCTATTGTTAGAACAAAGCCTAACCAAGTGTCACGATGCATTTTGTGAACCATTTTTACAAGTCGTCGGCATACCCTATCTAAAACCAACTAATCTATGAATATGGTATGCAAATACGGCAGAGCCTACTGTGACTATGAACAGTGGGCCTTGATTGGGAGAAATTGAACATGCTTTTCTAGACTAGCACAAATAGCAATACAAAATACAAGGCTCATGTGCTATCCATTATATTGGTCGACCTTGCCTCTTGAACGAATGAAGCCCTTAGCAGTGAGTGATCTCGAGTTTTGGTTAAAAAAAATGGGAGAGGAATTGGTCATTTCTTACGAGTTAAGCTTATCTCCAACATCAGTGTACTAGTAAAATGAAAACACGGTAGGCATCGCGATTCACAAGTAACAGGGAAGGCTTTTTGATCAAAGCCTTTAATTCTAAGCATCATTATGGGCAATAAAAATATATAGCATGTAATTTATCAGGTGATGTTTGGTGAATATTGGAACTTTTAGTTTAAAATAATTTTAGTCCATTAAAATAATTTAACACAACCTTTTATATCACGCTATATTATCGAGATAAATCACCTTATATGGCCAATATATTAGTTTTATATAAAAGGAAATTGACACCGTGCTTTCTTGAATTGATGATTTATTACGCTGATTCATCCATGTGTAAAATATATCTTTTATCTAGTCCAATGATAAAATATTGATGCCAAAAATCACATGTTTTGATGCCATGGTAGTGTATTTTGGCGCAAAATGTAACCATGAGTTACTCCCCTAAGTTGCAACGTGAGCGTACCTTAGTATTGGCATGAATAGCTCATGTGGGCATCCATGTTTGTCGGCATAGCATGAGTTGGGCCTTAAAACATTACACAATCCTCCAAGATGAGATCAGAAATAACTAATGCAAGCTTAGCTCATGTAAGGAACACGGGAGTAGCAAGTATCCAGGGAAGAGCCGGTCATTAGCGATGCATTCAAACAGCATGAGTTATTTGTATTTTACCTTGAGTTATTGTCATCTTGTGTGCAGCATGAGTATCTCACCTCCGCAGCATGAGTTACTTTTCCAGCATCTAAGATAATGTGCTTTTCCAGCATCTAAGATAATGTGAACTAATTGCTATTTTACCTATGCTTGTAACATAATTAGCCCTCCTTCAATGAAGTTTTGGTTCATGTTGTCCCCAATGCATTTTATAAAATATTTGTGGGCATTCCTAGTATTAATTTGTTTAGATACCAACAGTAAACTAGCCATTATGGAGGGCCTGGTAAATTCGAGAGGCTAACGCCTTTGGTTAGCCAAATTAATATAGAACTCTGCTAACAAGACCCCCCATGGTTACGAGGGCATGTGAAAACTAAGTATAAATTTCTTCTAAGTGTCTAGCGTGTCAAGTTGGTAGTGTATGAACACTGAAAATTTGTCTAAGTGCCAAGTTGGCAGCGTGTGAACACTGAAAATTTGTCCAAGTGTCCAGCATGTGAACACTGAAAATTTGTCTAAGTGTCTAGTGTGTGAACTATGCACTTAAGTGTTAGTGTAAACTGTTGTCTATGAATAATTTACATGTTTATATGTATTCAAGTATCCTACAACAATTGTTACAATATCTCGTCCACTGGGGAATTATTTTATGTGTTTGAAATATGGGTTGATATTAGTTTGAAGTCATAATTCTAGGACTAAGTGTGGTGTCAGTTTACCGTCATGGCGCCAGGACGTAAGTGTTACTTGTGTTTTAAGTGGTGGGTTGGGTATGGTGTTAGTTTATCATCTTAACTCCAGGACAAAGGTTTTATGTGTTTTATGTTTTTTGGGTTTTATGTTTTATGTACTCTTATTTTAATTTCCGCCTGTATGTAGGGGTTTTTCAAAGGGACATGATGATGATGATGGTGGCCGTAGTGGAGTGGGACTTGATGATGCGGATGAGTTTGGGAACCAAGCCCCTCCTAGCGCTGATGTTTAGTTATGTTTTTTTTTTGTTAAAATTTTGTGGATTGTATGAAAGCAAATGTATGATACAATGTTAGCATTTGATATTATCCATTCATACATTTATACATTTTGTTTTGTTTTTATGTTATTCAAGTTTTTTTTATTTCAAATTTTGTCCAAACTTTTGATAAACGCAAGTGTAAACACAAACTTTTTTTTCTTTTTTAATATATTTTTTTTATTGTTTTAACTGTTTGTAAATATAAGTGTGAATGTAACTGAAATGGTAATAGTGTAGAAGAAATGTAAGGGGAATAGTAATTTATAACGCAAGGATGCAACTATGTATGCAAACAAAGAATGTAATCTCAAAGAAACAGAAATGTAACTTGTTCTAGTTTAAGGCCATTTCGGGCCACAAGAAAACAAGAGAGATTTAAACTATTTCAATAGGTTTTAAAATAAACTGACCATTTCTGACCGTGGCTAGTTTTATGTCATTGCGGACATGTGGTATTTTAACACCTTTTCGGATAGTTGTAGTTTAACGTCATTTCAGACGTATAGTAGTTTAGCGTCATTTTAGACAAGTGGTAGTTTAACGTCATTTCGGATGAGTAGTAGTTTAACAGTTGAGTAGCTTCTTTAATTTTTTAAGATTGACATGGTGTGGTGGGCATGTCGGTGTAATCATATATTCAACGTCTCCTTCGCTAATTATGTTAAACGGTAATTTTGACCATCAGACATCTGGGGGAATAACTCCTATGTCAGCATGCTCTAATGTTTCCACGTTTTGTAATGTTTCCATATCTTCTGGGGAATCACGGTTTGGAGATTGGTTATCATTTTGGTTGTCAATGGGTGTGGCATCCTATTTAAGCTCGAGAGTAGTGTCATCCTATTTCGGCTCATCGAATTTGACCTCTGAGCCTTGGTTTATGTCTATGTGCAACGAAATGTTAGATGTAGCGCATCACCGTGTATAATGATTTCACCACCTTCGTAGGGTAAGTGAATCTCTTGGTGGATGGGTGAGGAAACCACTTTTAATTGGGGTAACCATGGTCGTCCCAATATCAAGTTAAATCCAAGCATCTCGTCTACGACTACAAATTCAGCTGATGTGGGGAATTGGTCCCCTACTTTGAAATCCAAAGTTAGTATTCCTTTAACAACTACATGTGATCCACTGAATGATTTCAGGAATGTCATGGAAGTTGGTTTGATTTGTTCAGTTAGCCCTAACTGTTCGATGATGGGGTATGGTACTATGTTTGTGGCTGCTCCGTCATCTACGTGCACCATATGTATTTTAAATTGATTTACTTGTATAGTTATGAACATGGGTGTAGTGGTGACTCCTATTTTTTCATCTATTTTTATATTATCCGTGTTGATGCCTAGTGATGTAGTTCTTGATCCTTGATATGGAAACATTATTGCATGAATGGAAGGTTCATTTGTAGGCAAGTCTTCATTGACTAGGATCGATGTTAACATGCGTACTAGGGCTTCACGATGAACTTGAGAAGTCATCATTAGGTCATACAAGCTTAAAGATGTGTTTTTTTCTGTTTAAGCGCCTATGTAACCTAAGTTAGGGCATTGGCCAAGTCTTTGCTATTTGGTATGCTCTTGTTGGTTGAGACTTGGTCCATTGGAACCAACAGTTGTATCTCTTATGGAATGGTTTTTGTGTGGTCTAATGTGATGGTTGGGTTTGATGTATCTAGCACTCCTGATTTTTTGTTTCCGTGGCTCGTGCTTGGCTCATTAGTTGTCAGAGCCATAGGTACAGCATTTAAGGGAGTGGGTTTCGATTGCCCCAATTCAAGACTTCGACGTTCTTTTTTCAACCATTCCCTAGTAATTCTGTTGGGGAGGCGTTCTCGCGAAGGTCGTGGGGGAACCGTTGGAGCTTGAATATTGGGTTGTTTTGGGACTCAGATTACGAATGGAGCAGGTCGAAGTTGTGGTTTAATAGTTGGAGATGGTTGTGTGTCAGGGTGTTTAGGCACCCTGATGACGAACGAGGTTGGTTTGGTTTGCAGTTGAGGGGTAGGAGGTTGAAGATTAGGGTGTTTGGGTACCCTAATTATGAAGGGGGTTGGTTGGTTTTGTGATTGTACCTCTGTGGTTGCAACCGCGGGTGGCACTCAGACCACAAAGGGAGTGGGCCGGATAGGCAGTTGCACATTTGTGGTTGCATTGGCAGGGGATACATGAATGAAAAATGGTTTTTTAGGTGTAGGAGGATTGTATGTGGGATACGAAGATTGTGAGGATGATGTTGACGCTGTAGGAGGAACACAAATCACGAAAGGTTTTGTGGGCATACCTTGTTCATTTCTAACATGGATCGTGTGAATAATGTAAGGAGCTTCCTTAGTATTAAGGGGGTCTTTGTACATGCCCATAGATTGATTTTGTGGTTTAACAGGGTTGGCATCATCAAATGTTATTTCACCCCTATCAATCATACATTGTATGTCTTGTTTGAGGGTGAAACAATAATCAGTACCATGCCCATTCCGTTGATGGTACTCGCAAAATCGATCTAGTCTAAAGCCCCTTGGAATAGGAGGTTCATTTGGAGTTTCCAAGCTTGGGTTTTTGACCAATTTATAGAATCGATCATGTCTCTGGGCTGCCACTAGAGATAGCAGCTTGTGTTTAATGGCCCTAGCCTTCAAAAGTTGATCTAACAACTGGGAAGGCTTCATGGGAAGTGATGTGTATTGAGTAGGGTCTTTCCTCTCAAACATATGTGCATGACCCGTGTTAGTAGCTTGCATGGTAGATGGTTCAAGTGTATGTGTAGGAGCGGTTCTCTCATAATTAATGGGAGCAGTAGGTGGTCTACCTTGCTATCCCATGTTGGTGTTTGAGTCTCTGCTACTACTACTACTATTGCTTTAGCCTTTTCTTTATCTTTTTTAGTGTATTGATTTTTAAAGTCTGAGTAAGCAAGGTCATGGATATTTTGGGCTACCTCTTCTATGTTTTTAATCTGTACAAAAGCTTGGCTTAGAGTGCGCACATTTAGATAGTATAGTGTTGATTTGAAAAAATCATTCACAGCTCCCTTAAGAATTGTAAGAAGGTATGTTTTTGGGATTGGCTCATGAAGTTCGTTGAGTGCGACACTCCATCTTTGGATAAATTTTTGTACAGGTTCAAGCAGTGCTTGTTTTACCTGTATCAGATTGTCCAAGGTTGCTTTCAGTTTCAGGTTGTATTTAAACGTAGTAACGAACTGGTGTAAGAGATCCTCCAAAGAGGATATGGAGTTACGAGGCAAGGCTCAATACCAGTCTAATGCTTTACCAGTGAGGGACATGGCGAACACACACAAGATTTCATGGGGCCAAGCCTAAAGCAACATGCATTCTAGTCTAAATATGACTAGATGGGCATTGAGGTCCCCTTCCCCGTTGTATTTGGTTAATTGAGGCAAAGAAAATCCTTTAGGCAAGGTTAGTGGTGGGACCGAAGAGCTAATAGGATCTTCTTGGTAAAAGTCTAATACTTTAAGCTCTTCATTGTTAGCAGTTTTGAGGTGTTTTACCTCATCAGTGAGCTCTTGCATCATTGTTTTGGCTTTGGTCCATTCTTGGGCACTTGGTGGAGTAGTAGGTTGGCTAGTTTGAGTGTCATACAAATTAGACTACTGTACAGTGGGCAGGAAAGAAGAAAGTTGAGTGGTCAGAGGTTGCACTTGTGGAATATTTACAGTGGGTGCTGCTAAGGGCAGCATACCATAAGGTGTAGGTTGTTGTTGTTGTTGTTGAGCGACTGAGGTAGGCCATTGGCCAATTGTGGGTTGTGAAGGGAAACTTTGTACCTGCTGTTGTATTGGAGGAGCTAAGGATGTGGTATGAACTTGGACTTGTGGGATGAAGTGTGTGGATGTGGAAGCAGGTATCACAGATGGCATCCCAATTACTTGGAGTGGGAAAGTTGCTCCTACATTAGTTTGAGAGGGTGGTTGTTGGGGTTGTACTTGTAGGAGAGGGGATAATGTGGTGATTAGAGGAATAGTGGGGATGGGTACATTGAATTGAGTATTGGTCATAGAGAGAGTGGGAATAAGAGTGGGCACTTCCTGTTGGGGCACATGTGCTTGAGTGCTTTTAACTACATGAAGAAACATGGTCTCTCCTGTGAACGGGTGAAATAACGGGTTCGCGTAAGTATGCGGACTGAGAGTATGGTATGAATCCCCGTGTTTGGACTGAGCCATGAAATTATCTTCTTCATCTTTGTTTTGAGATTCTACGACGGGTTGGCGTGAGGTTTGGTTCTTGGCCATGAGGAGTTGGGATAGGAGTTCATGATGGGATTCAATGAGGGGGATGACATCGTAGGTGGTGGGAATGAAGTCATGACCTCCTTTGTAAATTAGCTCATAATGTATCTTTGCTTCTAGCTCGACTTGGTGAATGGCCAGGTTAGCTTGGATTTTAACATAAATAAAGTTATATTGTTCAAGCATTAAGATGGTGAACGTGGGATCTTTACCTTGCAATCTCAGTGACCGGTAAGGTGGCCCCTGAGGATTCATCTTGCCAAGGGTAACTATGGAATCAGCAGTGGTGACGGGGCCAGAGATTATGGTACCAAAGTTGGTAACGGGCATGACAGTGGTGTTGGTGTGCATAGGGTCCATTATCAAAGTGTCTAGATGTAACAGCGTAAGTGAAAGAAAATAAATGGCTAAGTGTGAGAGAGAGAAAATATGGCAGTGACCAACTACAGCGTGAGCAACTGCAGCGTGAGCAATGGCAGTGTGAGCAACTGCAGTGTGTGGAAACTAAGTACAGTGTCTAAAGCTAAGGCATAGCATCTAGACGTTGGATGGGACTAAGAAAACTAAGTGTTGGATGCAACATCTGAGAAGGAAACTTAGATCTGGACATTGTGAATAGCATCAGAAAAGAGAGATAAGGATGAGGGGCACTGTAAAAAATGTCTACAACTAGCAAAGAGTGTAGGACGCTATGGGCAGTGTCTGGATCTGAGAGGGAAAGGTGCAAGACACTATGATTCAAGCAGGAACGTGCCTGGAAAACTTTGAAATAGCGTCTGGACTGGAACATAGGATTTATCAACAGGAAACAGTGCCTAAATGCTAGGAACAAGGCAGAGTGGGAATGCTGGCAATGACAGCAATGTGTGAATGCTAGATCTGGGATGCTAAGAGGCAGATCTAATAGAGAAAGGGCCCTCCCTCTAGCGCCATTTTACTGTACCGTTCGAAATTGTCCGTGAGAGACTAGAATGAACGGACACTGAGAGATCTATGGATGAAATAGTAAGACCCTGCCTTTGCCTGAGGGCAAGCTGAAAATCAACGGAGGCAAAGTGCCTTGAATGGTCCGCACACGGATCAAAGGAGGACTTCCCCGAATGTACGCAATTGTGATGCGTTGGGTTATATGTAAAAAAATGCAAAAATGAACGTAAACGAATGAAAAAGAATGTAAACTGTTTAAATAATAGATAATAAGAATAGTAAAAAATATGAATAGGAACAATAATGTAAACTGCATGAATCTGGGAAATAATGCAAATTGTTTGTATTGATAAACAATTAGAATGTGCACCGGTCAGAACGCAGTTGCGGAGTGGTCACAAGGCGAACGTTTAGCCCCAATGGATGAGAACAGATGTTGGAAGATGTAGGTTTTGGATTGCAGGTGTACGACGTCCAAGTCTGTATGAAGCCTAGCATATGAGATTGATGCCCAGATTTCCTAAGTTTGTGAGATTCAAATTTTCCGAACCTTGGTCTAGTGGAAAAATAGGAGATTTATAGGGTTTTGGATGTGAGATTCAGATCTGGGAGAAGATCAGTGGTTGCAGTGTAAGAGAAATTCGGATCGGGTGATAGGTGTGTGCGTTGACCAGATGCATAGAAATTGTTAAAATGTACAGTGCAGCATCCAAGATCTCTTATGCTGGCATGTGTAATGCCCAGCGTAAGGACCTGAAACATTGAAAAAAAGTCAAAAATGCAACAAATGTTAATGTACAAGCGTGGATCTGGGTGTCTGGCCTCCAGATCTACAGTTCTGTGTTGTTTTTATGCTACCAAAGCCTCCAGCATGTGTGGATCTGGCTCTAATGTGTGTGTAGCCTATTCTAGCGTCAGCATTTGACATCCAACATCTAGTGTATGAAAGTGTTTACATTGGGTTTACGCTGCTGGAAGCATGCTAACATGACTAACATCGTATGACTTGAAAATAGTGCATTTTAAACCTATTTTTGACCTATGAGACCCATTTTCAGAGTGGATTTGCATGCCATGAGTCATGAGGGTTCTGTGTGCCAAATGTGGGCTGATTTGGATGTCGTTTTGGCCCTATTCTGGTTGATTATGCTAGGCATTACCTTGTGCAGCGTCTGAAAAAGTAATCCTAGCATCACCAAGTGTTTCTGCCCTGTTTTGAGCTCATTTTTGTATGCTGATGCCTATTTGATGTTGACCAACTACTGCCTACTCTCCAGGGTGGCCTAGGTGCAAAGTTTGACTTCGTTTGGCTGTCATTTTGGGCCTTTTTGGATTTTTTACGCTGTTCATACACTGTGCAGCGTCTGAAAAGTAACCCCAGCGTCACCAACTGAAAATACCTTATTTAAGACCCAAATTTTGATTTTTTGGAGGCTAGGAGCTGCTGGGGGCCTTGGTGAAGGTCATGGGAGGTCCTTGTGCTTGATTTTGGCCTATTTTGACTCATTTTTGGGGCTTCAAAAGTTGGTTACGCTAATCCTTACTTTGTGTAGCGTAAGCCAGCGTGACCAAAGTGTACTTAGCCTGAACTAGGCATCTTGAGCCCAGAACTTGTGATTCTGGATGTTGGAAGTTGGTGCAGTCACCTGTGGACCCTGGGGGGACCTTGCCTATTGAATCTTGAACCATCGGGGGCTGTTTCAGAGGCCTCCAAGTTTGGTCATGATGTACTGATGCTTGGGCAGCTGCATGACTTAACTTGAATCTTGTTTGAAAGTGCTAGGCCAGAATTTTGTGGTGTTTTCACCTTCCTCTCCCCTTCCTCTTCAAAAGAAGGTGCAGGGGTATTTATAGGGCTAGGGTTACCCCAAAATGTGGATTAGGTGTCACGTGATAGTGCGGTGGGTGGGACCACGCTCGTCCCATGTTACATGTGTGACATGGGATGCTGGCTACAACGCTAGACAGGGTGCTACGCTGTAGTAGACATGGTGCTATACTATGCAACGTGACAAGGTGCTACGTTGTAGTAGACATGGTGCTACTCTACGCAACATAACAAGGTGCTACGCTGCAATAGACATGGTGCTACACTACGCAACATGAAAGGGTGCTACGCTGTAGTAAACATGGTATTAACCTACGCAGCATGATAGGGTGCTACGCTATGCAGCATGACAAAGTGCTACGTTGTAGTAGATATGGTGCTACGCTACATAGCATAATAGGGTGCTACGCTGTAGTAGACATCATGCTACACTATGTAGGGTGACAAGGTGCTAAAAGTGCCATCGTTCTAACACTTAGAAAAATCTTGCAAATCTGGCAATTGGAACTGACTACACCCAACACATTGGAAAAATTTGGGCAAAGTGCCACTATTTTGACATAGAAAAATTGGTAGTCATGATGTTGAGACCCAAATTGTGGTGTTTCAACCGAGAGGGTAAAACTAAATTAGGTAAGTCGTAGAGAAACAAGTGGGGTAAGTGATTCTGTTTTTAGTTATCTTGTTACCTCGTCCAGTAGNTAATGGTAAACATAAATTGGTTAAAATAAAAGTTTATATATTTCATTTATGTTGATGAAGGAACACATTGCACAATTATTGCAAAAAACATTACAGAGCTATATAATAGGATATAGTAAAAGGAAAAATACATTGATAAGTATGAACTCATTATGCCTAATTCTCATATGAGCAAAATGAACTTCTTGTGCAATTCTACTTTGGAAATGTTTAGCATTTGAAATCTTTGTGTATCTTTACACATGAAAAGGAGGATGAATCTTTAAAGAATCAATGATCTTGACTCTAGATAATGCAACAAACATAAGACCCGTAAGTTCTCTTGTGTAGTAGTTTTGTAGGATATGAGTAGAATTTTTTTTTAAGTTATCATCCCTATTTGCATTCCAAATAATATATATTAGTAAACATAAATTGGTTAAAATAAAAGTTTATATATTTTGTATATGCTGGTTGACATCTCAAATTGGCTAATAATTTTCATGTGCTAGCAAAAATGCTAACGCTTTTGCATTTTATTAAAATGCATATTGCAAATGAAAAAGCAATCACAATCGTAAAAACTAAATGCATCTACTCCATGGTAACTACTGAATTTCAAAGCACAACCATAGAAATGATAAAACCTACACAAAATATACAAAGAGATAAAGACAACATGAACATACAAATGTTCCTTTACATTGAAAAAGGGTATAGAAAAAGAAGATTACTTAAGATAGTAGTAGAAAATTACAATTTCAAAATTCCCTACCACTCCAAAAAGCATTGAAAAAAGAACAAAACCAAAATTTGGAATGTTTTTGCATTGGGAATGCAAATGTATAGGAAAGCATGCTAAGTACTAATGATAGAAGAGCTCAGCTTGAAGTGAAATAATGATAATTGCACAAAATCATTAAAATGTAATGTTTAACACGTTACAAATCACTATAAAAAATTAACAAAAATACACATAAAAAGACTGGTCAAAATTTTGTTGACATAGAAACTTTAGAAGACCCTTCCCTTTAGGCTGCAGCTTCAATTGTAGCCAATACTGTTTTTCCTCAAATGTCTCTGGCTCTACCCCTCATCCTACCCCTGCCTACAAAATTTTATGCTTAAAATATACATTTAGACAAAGTTACTCAAGAAACATATTGGCCTAATTCATATATAAATTTTATCAAAAAAAGAAACTTAAATGAAGAGATCTTTTAGCTATTATAACAAAAATTGTATTATAATTCACACCTCCTCTATCTCTGAGGTCCAAGCTACCACAAGTGTAGAAGTTTGCATTTCTGTTGCCATTGAGGTTGGTGTTTCCAGCATAGATGAGTGTGAGATTTGGATCTTCTAGTAGCAGTTCCCCATAGTAGAGTGAGGTTTCGACATACTTGCTGTCATCGACGAGCACCGTGATGGCAGGGAAGTCACGGTCAAGGATGCTAGCAACGATGGTCATGATCTAGGGCATGAGATTTAAGGTGATGTTAACATTGTGTCTAGAGTTTCCAGTCGAGCAAGCAACCAAGACATGGTAATGGACTACAACGGTGAAGGCACCGATGACAATGCTATTGGTGTAGTACTATTACGGGTTATCACCAAGCAAGAGCAAAAGCATGTCAATGTTGTTAGATAGAGTGGCATCCATGGCCACAAGGATGTTGGAGCTAAAGTAGCCACAGTCCCACTAGACCTTATAGATGGTGATCCGTGCAAGCCAGGCCATGCCACAGGTAGTGTCATTGGCATAGCCAAGCACATTGACGTCGACCACAGCATTGTCGGTGATTGTTGATGACATGTGCATGTTGTGGCCCTCGGTGTTGAGCGAGGATGTAGCAAGGGCCAACTGGTCTACTACCTTATTGCTGCCTTGGTTGAAGAAGCACATGCCGATGAGCTTGTTATTGTAGTTGAAGCATGGGCTACCATCATAGGTGCCTTTCTAGCACTCCAGCAAAGCTCCAAAGCTAGCATCATCAAAGCTGGTTTGGTTGGGCTAGGCAGCCTATAGTAGTAGTTGCAGATGGATACAGAGAAAAAATGGAAATGGAATTCTCATTCCAATTCCCATTTTGCATTTGGTTGCATTTGGACTTTTTATGTGTGCAATGGGAATACGAAAAGCTATGGCTCTTTGGTTCACATTCTACCCAATGGGAATACGAAAAGGTGTGGCTCTTTGATTCATGTTTTTTTCCATTTTGTAGGATCTTACGTGGTACATTATGTGAAGGGTGTTACTTATGTGAAGGGTGTTACTTGGAGGGCGATAAATCCATTCCCCCCTCCCCCCTCCTATTCTATGAGACAAGTTGGCCTCTCAGCCAAAAAAATGTGGTGTTCATCAACCCTCTTCAACTCTTTAATAATGAGAAGTTGAAAACCAATTTGTGTTTTGTTGAGCATGCACTTGTTCAAGATTACATCTACCTTGATACTATGTAAGTAGAAATGTTTCCTTTTTCACATTTTTCTAAAGTTTTTGAAATATTGTTTTTGTGTCCTCATGAAACCATTTCATCTTGGGTTGTTAACATTATCCTTATTGTCAACATTATGCAATTTCAAAGAGGTGCTGGAATCTAAAATTAGTGAAACATAGGTACACACTAAGATATATAGTTCAATTAGAATTTTATATAACTTAGCATTGCCCACCCGAATCGAAACCATGACTTGGAGCTTCTAAATTATGTAGTTTCAAAGAGATTACAAATGTAGGTAATAAATTAATAAATAGTTTTAATTAATCTATAACTTTAACTTCTAGGGACATCATCTCTACTTGAAGAAGCTCACTTTGAATTCTTATAATAGGAATATCTTTGAATTTGTTCTATTTTTTTACAACATTTATGGTCTTGAATAAGACCCCATTAAGTACAAACATAAAGCATAATTAGTTAGACAATAGAGTTGCTTTTAGACATAACAAACTAAAAATTCATTTCTATTTAGAATAGATTTCTACCTAAATGTGATTTTTAAGTTAAAAAATATTTTTATACTATTTTTTAAAAATACATTGTAACTTTCTGGACCTTTAAGAACATTAAAAACCAAGATATTTTCTAGAAATCTTTAATTTTTTTTGAGAGAAAAGCATAGTCTATCCTATTCTTGCTTTAGATTAAATGCCAAAAATATTTTGAGTATCATTTGCAAAAAATTAATTTATCTTTGTTTAATAAATTATCCTAATCAAATTTTTGTGCAACGATAAGATAGTCTCTCGTGAATTCTGTGTCATTAGTAACATTTTAGCTATCTACACTAACCATTGTCGATCATTTGCATGTTGTCATAAGATTTACATTTAAATTCCAAATAACATTGTTTCCTTGTATATTTAATATTTTATGTATTTATTAATAACATGAACTACAAAGGATAGTAATAGTATTCTTTTATTTATTCACCTATGAGGAATCATAAATTGGCTGCGTCGACTAGGCCCCATTGACAAGGCCTTGTCGACTCATGATTTGATGCATTGATGTGGCCCCGTCAATGTAGTGTTTGTTTTTGCCTATAAATACATGCTCACCCATCATGTTCATGGAATATCTTGTCATAGTTGTAGCAGAGCTCTTGCAATTTTGTCATTTGACAAATCTTTGTTCGAGCCCTGTTGTACTTTAGCATAGCAATGTGTGTGGCAATAAAGACGAGCTTTTTGATAAACCTTGCAACACTTTGAAATAGATTAATTAATTATTTATTCATTTAATGTTTTATGTCATTTTATTTAATGCTTTAAGTAATTAAATAATAATTAGGCTAAAATAAGTTATATTAAATAGTAATTAATTAAGCACATAAGTATGACTACTTCAAGCATATGCTTGGCACTTGGTAATCCTAGTAACGCTTAATGTTTGGTAACCCAGTAGCATTAAAAGTGCTTAGAATGTGTACGGCAAGTGGGAATGGATGCTTATGTTAGGATTAATTAGGTGTAGCTAGTTAGATTAAATTATCAATTTAATTATCTTATTTTATTCATTATTTTTTATCCTTAGGCAACTTAAAACATAAAACATAAAAATGATAAAAATTGTATGCCTTAGTTGCACTTAGCCATATTTTTGCATTTCACAAGTGTAATTGGGAAGACAATGATTTCAATGGTTAATGCCACTTTCTAGAGATCAATGTGCTTAAAAGGCTATAAGTCCACGGAATTTGATTAGATCATGTATGAATGCTTAGTGATTCATATGGTTGGACATAGGGTCTACTCGTCACTCATCATTGATGCCATTGCTAAGGACTTGTAGTTTGATATGTGCGCTATCTAGGACTTAGTGAATATTATTCAAGAATGTTGGATTGAACCCTAAGGTCATAATCATTTGAAAAAAGATAAATACATAATAATTAATCAAAACTATACTACAAACACATTGAAAAATTATTTCTAACAAAAATATCTTTCTTCTTCTCATAGGCAAGACAATTCAAATTTAACAATACCATAAGAATGCAGAGTGGTGTACACTCATCTTGATGAGTTTGTACCCAATTTTACTTATGTCCTCCATTAGGATGAACAAATGCGATGGCGAGACATGGAGGGGAATGTTGTATTGCCACTTGACCGATCTGTTCCCAAGATGTTGCTTTAAAACTTTACAAGGTTGGGAAACAGGGAGCTTCACAGAGAGTACATTGTGGAAGATTATGACTTTTGGGACTACCATCCCACTGAGACACAATGCAAATGAGATCAACAATAGGAAAAGCACTATGAAGACATGAAGGGGAAACGGTTCACTAAACCCTTGTTCTTGCTAGATTAAAAGGATATGAGGAACCTCTTTCCGAGGGTTCTCAACATGCAGACTCTCCACCTCTTGACTTTGGTGAAGGGGAGTCAAACCCAAATCTTCAATTAGTGATCAACAATCCAGGTTCAGGTAACAGCGAGTCCCATGGTCATGGGAACTCTAAGAAAGAAAGTTGAAGCAGGAACTTAGACAAGCATAATGACAATCACTCTAAGGATCGTGGCCATGATAAACAAAGGGAAAATGGTAGACATCACAATGGTGGTAGTTCTTCTCCCTCTTCACCCTCTTCATTTGGTTCAACTTCCTCCTCTAAATTTGAGAAAAATTGCAGACGACAGGACAACGATGATAATCACAGAGATAGCCATGAACAAAGGGATGATAGAGGACATCACAAGCATCATCAAGATCATGAAGATGAACCTCTTCTAGCCACTCAAAATATGCTTAACATTGTAGAGGTTGTTATAATTCCTACTAGGCATGTGAAAGATAGTTGAATCAAGAGGCTAGGCATGAACAATATCCCCATATTTGAGGGGGAGGGGGGGTGTATAACTCATATCCCCAAATGCAGTTACAAGCCTTTAACTATGCATGTGCCTTACAAAATATTGGAAATGACTGGAAAAAGCTCAATTTGTTCCCTAGAACACTCATTAATGAAGTGAAAAGTTGGTACTGGTCTCTAGAATCATAATCAATTTGTCGATGGTGTACAATGCTAGAACTATTTAATGACAAGTATTAGATGTACTCTAGAGTGTTAAAACTTTCAAGGAAAATACAAGGGTGGAGACAAGGAATACATGAACCCTTGGATGCCTCCATGGGTAGATATTATTCATTATTACACTAATGCCTTGGCCATGGTCACTCTCACCAAGAGTAGCTTTGTCATATCATAGATGGGCTACGAAAAGAAATGAGAAAAACTCTTGAGGTCTATGCCCAAGGGAGATTATCAAAACTAAGAGCCCATCAAATTTAAGGGCTAACTGAGTAGGTTGTAAAAGAAGAAGGTGAGTTGCAAAAATGGAAATATTTTGAGGAGTATAACCATGATTCTTTCATAGTGAGGAGGAAGCATCACTTGATGAGGTGGTGCAGCGAAAAAACTTACCAATTCAAAAATTTGTGTCTAAAATTTCAGCTAATGTTGAAAAAATGTGGAAAGATTTAGATGAAAAATTTCAAACTACTTTAAAAATTGTAGAAGAATCTAAAGACGAAGGTAGTGGTCATGACCGCAAGAGAAGGAAAGAAGTTGTATGTGCCTATGAAAGGGGTAAGGGCAAGGTTGTGGTAGTAGAAGAGGTTGTAGAGTTAGAATTAGCTAATGATCATGGGTGTGACATTTGCTAATATGAACATCCTAAGAGATGTTACCCTATTGTGTTACACTTACAAGAATCTAGGGTGTATGCTCTGAATCCTAGACTAACACTAAGGCAAGCACCTAGAAGGTTGCCTTATCCTCAAGACAATCCAAGGTAGTTCTACCAACAACAATAGGATTATTATCCAAGTGGAGCTCCACCACAACCATGTAAGCAGTATCAACATTGGCAATAACCACAACCCCAGTCATGGGGGATGCCACCATTAAGGCAGCAGTACCCTTACATGTAGCTAGATTTGTATGGTACTATGTTTAGCAACCAATGTCTCGATATAGCTCTTTTGGTCATGCTTCTTTTCAGCATCACTACTACCCTCTAGAGTATTAAAAAACTTATTCTCCATCTACTAGAGGGGAAACCCCATATCCCTATCACTCTTCTCATTCTTTTGCACATGCTCCTCCACCCTTAGCCCAATTACCACCTGCTCCATCTATGTAGGGTGAGCTTTCAAGCTAGCTGTAGCAATGTAATGCTACTAGGATTATTAACTTATAGCCGACTCCTCAACCGAGTGGTTCAAAACCAAGATCCCATAAAAGACCATTCTTTCTAACCAATAGCCTTACTAAACCCTCACCTACTTATGTGGCTAGTTGCCTTGTATCTCCTTCATCCTCTACTTTCATTCCTTTCAAGAGCCCTTCAAACCAAACACGTCCCAAGATCTATACAATTATGTTAAACCACGTTGTATTTGATTAGATCAAGGCTAGAAACCTTCCTAGGAAAAGACCTAATGCTAGAAGTCCTTTCATCTATTTTCATATTATTGGGAATGAGCCATGTAAGACTCTTCTTGACTCAAATTCTAGTGTTAATTTTATTTTCCACAAAATGTATAATGCCTGGAACATGCCTCCTCTCAAGAAGATCAACATCCATTTAGAATTGGTAGATCAGTCCATCACTATTTCTTTGAAACTAGTGAAGGACATTATGACCACTGTTTGTGGGTGGTTGTATCCTTCCAATTTCCTAGTAATCAAAGCTAAAAATTGTAAGGGGGACTTCCTAATCATTATGGAAAGGGCCTGGTTAAGTACTATTGATGCAAAAATGGGCATCAGATATCTTTCCCTAGAAATTTATAAGGAAAATGCATTCAAAAAGATCGAGAAGAAATGAGTTCCATGCATTGTGTACAACAATACAAGGTGCAACTATGTGCAGAAACTTTGGTTCATGATAAGAGCATCCATTTCTACATGCATGTAGTGTGCAAATAAAGTAGATATTCAAAGGTACCTGTACGCAAAAGCCACAAAATAGGAGGGCACCTAGTGATTGACAACTAATCTTAGAAGTAGTACACTTTGCATGGAACCTATTGAGAGCCTGACATGTGCCTATGTTAAAAGCATGAATGAACTGGAGCAAGTTCATTGCCAACTCTTTGATGATGTAAATGATTATACCAATTGGGGAGAATTGGAAATCCCTAAAAATTTTAAACAAGAAACCTTAGAGTTGAACCTCTACCTACCAACATGGAGAAAGCATTTTTGAGAAATGGCAAGTTGGTAATCATTAATGTCAATATTACTCCTAAAAAAATAGATGCTATTGAGGATGGTAAACAAGTGGCCAACAGCCTTTACTTGGTCATATCTTGAACTCATAGGGATTGATCCTAGGATATGCCAACATCGTATCTACATTGATTTGACCATGAAGCCAAAGATGTAGCCACAACAATGATTGAACCCCAAATTAGAGTAGATCGTCAAAGAGAAAGTCAAACAACTCCTCAAGGTGGGGTTTATCTATCCCATTATGGATAGTGACTGGATTAGCCCACTCGTGATTGTGCCAAAGAAAGGTGACAAGTGGCAAGTCTGGATCAACTTCAGGCTATTGAATATGGTAACATTTAAAGATTACTTCACATTTCCATTTGTGGATCAAGTGTTGGACACTATATTTGGGCATTGCTATTACAGCTTTCTAGATGATTATAGTGGCTATAACCAAATCTAGATTGCACCCAAGGATTAGGCTAGAAAAACATTCACAAGTCCTTGAGAGACTTTTGCATATTGAAAAATTCCTTTTGATCTGCACAATGCTTTTGCAACATTTCAATGCTTGGTCTTGAGCATTTTTTAGCAAAAAATAGGTTGTGGGGTAGAAGTCTTCTTGGATGACTTCTTCATCTATGGTGCCACATTTGAGCAAGTGTTGGACTGCCTTGAGAAAGTGCTTAAAAGGTGTGTGAAGACAAATCTTCAACTTAATTGGTAAAAGAGCCATATGATGGTCTAGGAGGGCATTGTACTAGGGCACAAAAGTTCTTAGGAAGGGATTGAGATGGACCCTAAAAAGATTCAAGTCATCCAAAGAATAGCTAGCTAATTGGAAACTGTTAAAGATGTCCAGCCATTTCTTGGATACACTAGCTACTATCAACATTTTATAGAGAATTTCTCTAAGATCACAAAATCATTAGTCAAGCTTACAAAGAAATATGCTCTATTCATCTAGACCAAGAAATGCAAAAATGCATTCTAGAGCCTTAAGAAGAAGTTCATAGAGACTCCAATTCTACGAGCACATGACTGGTCTAGACTATTTCATATAGTGACAGATGCATCAAATTCTGTCTTGGGAGTTGTACTTCTGTAGTTGGACAACAAGAAATATTCATATTACAGCCATTGCATAAGTCAAAGCATTATGGGTGCACATATGAATTACACCACAATGGAGAAAGAACTAATGGCGGTGGTGTACACTCTAGAGAAGTTCAGGTACTATGTGCTTGGATACAAAGATGACAGTGTCATTCACTTCCTTATGAATAAGCCAACGATGAGCTCTTGTATCATGTAGTGGTTGGTGATCTTGTAGAAGTTTGATCTTACAATGGTAGATCAAAAGGGGACTAAGAATGTGTTGCTGATCACTTCTCTTGGTTACGATGGAATAACAAATAGGAGGAGAGCCCATTTTCTAACCAATTTCCTAATGAACTCCTCTTTATAGGTGCAATAAATGAACAAGTTCCTACAAAATCAAACTGGAATGATGGCATCCTTGCTTATCTTCTTACTCAAGAGATGCCACAACATCTAGACCATAGGAAGAAATAATAGTTTCTTCATTAGGTGAACCACTTCATGGAAATCTATAGACACCTTTACAAGGTATGCACCAATGGCCTCATTCATTGGTATATCCCTAATACTGATTAACTATGTGTTCTCTAGGATTCTCATAAGGATCCTTGTAGGGGCCACTATGTTGGGAGACACACAACCATTAAGATCCTAATGGTAGGGTATTATTGGTCAATCATCTTTAGGGATGCCCACCAATTTGTTTGTTCTTGTGAACGTTTCCAATGACATTGTGGGATAACCGCTTAAATGATGGGACCTCAATATGGATTCAACCACTAGAATCCTTCGACATCTAGGGCATAGACTTCATGGATCCCATCACACCCATGTTAAATTAAATAACATACATAATCATCATCGTTGATTACTGCACAAAATGGGTAAAAGCAATAGCCATCATCAATTGTACATCATCTACTGCTACATAGTTTATAAAACAAAATGTTGTAAATAGGTTTGGGATGCCAAGTGCACTGATTTTGGACAACAAAATCCATTTTGTAGGCACTATGTTTTGAAATCTTATGCAACACTTGGAGGGTTAAACATAAACTAACAACACCCTATCACTTAAGCCAACAATCAAGTAGAAGTTACTTATAAGAAGATTATGAAGATCCTGACGAGACTTGTTAGCAAATATAGGAGAGATTGGAGCACAAAACTAAATTATGCCCTTTGCGCATACTGCTCAACATGGAAACTTCCTATAGGCTACTCTCCCTATGAGCTAATGTATGGAAAATTACCAACTCTACCTATCCAATCTGAGCTTTGTACACTTTCAACAGCTTGTGACTTAGACCTTAACCTTAGCCTAGATCAAAAAGAAAGATTAATCAACCTAAATGTGCTAGATAAAAATTTATTTGTAGTCCTATCCTTGAATGAAGTTTACAAAGCATTCAATAAATAACACCATGACCTTAGGATAAGAAAAGTAAAATTTTAACCTAGAGACAAGGTCCTCTACTAGAACCACACACAAATACCTCAAAAGACAAAGTTTCAAATGTTGTGGAAGGGAACTTATATTATTTATGAAACTTTTCCTTCTGGGATTATGTTAATTTATAAACCTGAGAGCTTGAACAAAAAGCAACTAGTTAACATGCAACAAGTAAAACATTTCCATGAACATATGCAAGCTAGTCTAACAAATGGCTCACTGGATGGACAACCACACTCAATTTTTCAGATCTCCTCCTTACAACTTAGTCATTGGGGAGATGGCCATCCATGCTAACCATTATAGTGGCTCCTCAGTTTTTCATCTTTTTTTTTACATTTTTTGTTTTATACTTTGTTATTTTTCCAAATTTTTATTTTACAACATTTTTAGTACATTTTATCTTTCTTGAATATTTAACAATTTCTTGTATATTTTATTCTATTTTGGTGTGATTTCTCATGATTTTTACTAATAAAGTGCCTTATTGCTAACAAGACACAATGATGTTGTAGTTGTTTGCTAATGGTGGTTTGTACTTAATGTTTTTCATTGCTAATGTCTAGTTTCTGTTTTTGAATTTTGATGACTGATAACTAAGATAGAGTTTCTTTTTCATGGAATAGGTAGTGAGTCCACATCATCCACCCATCCACAAACTCTATGGTTTTCCTTATTTTGGAAACATGAGATCCCTCTTTCATTAATAAAACCTTAACAAACTTGTGACCTTGGTAGTTTCTAGACTTGGAAAGGATTTAAAGGTTTGAAAAGGATGTGACTTCAAGAGGATTCAAAGCTCTTTGTACCCCCTACCATCTTGAGTGTAAGTGTGTTTTTCATGGATTTCTTACCATTTCGTGTTAACCAATAATAGGAAGTTGAATAAGTCTTTGCATGGTGTGGTTCCCATTCAAAAAATTTCAAAAGAAAATTTTCTTTTTTAAAAAACCAATGATGGGAATTCAAAGCATGCCTCTTAGACAAAATAAATAGGCTACAAACACTAGTTATATGACTAGAAAGACATATTACCCATGCCTAAAGTTCTCCTCTAACTAAGACCCTTTCTCACTTCCTGCTTCTCTTTTCTTCTTAAATAAGGAATGGTGGTTGTCTGTGGGAGCATTCTTATGTCTCAAGGGTGTGGATTGACCCTAAAGTGATGTTGCAAAGCCACTGAATGTGGTTGGTTTTGGTGTAGACTAAGTTTGAACTCTATCAGGTCATTAAACCACGAATTCCATAAGGGACTTCATGTGACCAGGATCGGGAATCCCATTCCACTTTCTCTATCATCCATTAATGCTTCCATAACTTACCTCACTACTAGTTGTTCATGTTTTCACCCAATGTCTTAGTTTGATTTGTTGAAATTCTTAAATAGATTCTTTAGGTTTTGTCCTTAACTTTTCGTAACCATTAATCAACCATGGGGCCCACAGACTCCTTAGTTGACGTTATGTAAGGGTAAAAAGGGCATGTGCTACTATGGGGAGGACCCACTTTCATATCTTGTGGTTTGGTTAGTTAAGTACCTTAGCCTTAGATGTTACTACAATCAAATCTTTCGTGTGCTCCATTGTGCATCCAAATACGTGCTCCTTAAGGAATTTTTCTTTATAACATCTCATTCTCCAATCATTTCTCAATTTTTAGAACTTCAAGACCCTCTTCTAATATTTTCATCATGTTCATGGCTTTTTGGGCTTCTATTTGATCCTTATTTCACATGAAAACTTCTTGTTTTTATTAATTTTGACAAAGTCAACGATGGTTAATAATTACGTTGACTAGGCCTCATTGATGTAGCATAAAAATTCTATAAATATTGTCCAACACTTTGAAATTTTTTGTCATTTGCTTCAAAATGGAAGGGGAGCTTTTGTAAGTTTTAGAGCTCCAAACCTTTCCGAGCCCATAACTTTCATATCGTTTGTTCAAATCACTCCATTCTTTGATCCTGTAGCTACTAGAGGTAAGCTCGTAGTTGTGGGACCACAAACCTTAAGGTTTTTTTATGAAAATATTTCAAAATTTTTCTAACTCCCCCAAAGGGTTAATGGGTAGAATAATATTAAACCATCAAATTTTGAGAATTTAACCCTTCCAACAAACTCTAGCAAACCTAAAATTAATTATTAATATTAAAATAAGAATAAAATAATAATTGAAATAATTGAATTGGTCATGATCACGACTTAGCTAAGTGTAAATTTTCTAAAGAGATTAGGTATCCCAATTATTGTAAGTTATACATTAAATGCTAACCATCGGTCATGTTGTGATCACAGATGGCACCAAGACTAAAATGGCCATAGGAATGAGGATCATCCCAACAAAAGAAGAAACTACCCAAAGCTAGAAGGAAACAATAGGAACACGCCTAGGAGTAGGCATCAAAAACTCATGCAACAGGACCTCTTCAAGAGGAGCCTGAAGTGGAATCTATCTTATAGATTCCCAAAGAAGAGGCTGCAACTAAACAATCTCAAAGAGGAGAGGCACCAGGGCCCATACCAAGACTTGAGGTTACACTGACACAAGCCTACCTTGATAGAATCAAGCCTCACAATGTCCAATGCTTAGTTCTTCAAGAACTAAACTTTGGATCATTCTTAGAACACGCTCCACTAGAAGTCAAGACATAATTGTAAAACTCTCTTATGTGGCCAATCATCACTACTAGTGGGGAGTGGTAAATGGGAGAGACATATGTCTTCTAGAATAACAAAAAGGTTGGAGCCACTATGAGAATTAAGAACATTCAGGTATCCTACTTAGTAGAACCTACTACACAAGCTCTTGGTTTGCCTGACTTTGGAACCCATTCAGCACAAATCTTCATGTAAGCAAATCCATAGGCAAAAAGGGAGTGGACCCAAAAGTGTTATGGGATTAACCACAAGGAGTTTGGTGTGCTCACACTGGTAGAGTGAATATAATATAAGATAGCGTCTTATCACCTCAATCTAATGGTGAGGCCCAACAAGGTGACTACTTTCTTCACCCGTGCATGTGCCTCTTTAAGCAAGAAATTCCATGTAAACCTTTCACAACTAATATATCTAAAGATGGAAAAGTGCTTCAAGGAAAATAAACATGGAAGAAAAACCCTACCATTTCCATGTTGTATCAGAAAACTCTATGAAAGGTTAGGGGTAGTATGCTATACAAGTCACACAATCAAGCATACTCCCATTACCTCGTAGTCTAAAATGATGAAAGACAAGATTCCTACCATGCTAAAGAAGAGGAGTAGTAGCTGCCACCTTCACCACCCACTCAGGAAACAACATCAGAGGCCCATGTAGCCATTGAGTGCCCACATGAAATCTGAGAGCAACTCTTGTATGAGTGGGAGAAATAAGATGGAACAAGTGGTGGGGATCCATTTATATATCATCCTGCAATGAGTCATTGCAACGAAGTGGCTCAAAAAATTAGCCAGATAAAGGGAGGTGGGCTAATATTCTTAGCCCAAAGAATGTAGTTGCCTATGAGGTCAAATCCTAGTACCTAATATGTAACGGTATCTCTCTCACAATAATAAAAATTCCCAAAAATCTTTGGGAATGTCGCTACCTTTTTTATGCAATTGGAGGAGGGCAAGGAGGGCAACTATCTTAGTGATGCAATACCAAGGATAGGAGACCACAACAAAAGTGGTTGCTAGTAGGATCACTAAAATATTGAATGCACCTATGATGTCTATACCAAACATTTCTACACTCAAAGATGCATAGATGTTCGCAAGAATTGTTAGTGGTTGATTAAGTGTAGCCTAGCATGAGGAGTTTCTAAATTGACTAGTGGGAACTGGGCAACTGATTCTAGATATCTTTGATTTTCTAGATAACATCATCACAACCTAGTTAGAAAGACTTAAAGAAAAGGGAAAATGTATCATTCTAAAAGGGTAACTCAAAATGACTCAAGTGCAAAACCAATGCTTGTCCATGAAGGTTGTTGAATTAAGAGCCCACCTTGCTGATCTTGTGCTCCTTAACCTTGGACTAACAAGAGATGAAGCTTTTCAATAGCTTCAAGATAGACTTAACTAGGTTGAGATAGGGATGGTGACGACTATCTTTGATCAGTATGTGGCTGAGGCCAAGACATATTCAATTTAGAAGGACTTGGTCGAGATGCGTCTAAAGAATGAGATGCTAACTATAGAGAATCATCACCTATAGAATGTTGATGTGTAGAAATAGCAAATGAAAGAATTCATCCATCAACAATAGGAGTAGCTAGCTAGGGTAAACACTGAGCTTAGGAGATTAGCAATAGAAAATAGAAATCTCTCTATGGAGGAAGTCTATGCCTTATGCCAAAACTCTACTGCTAAGATTACTATCAGAAAGGATGAGGCTCTCAAATTTGAGAGAGTCAAGAACCACTACAAAGATCAGGTTGGCCTACAAAAAGAAGTTAATGAATAACACATCCAACTAGCTAAGGTAAAAGTTAATGAGACCCTCCAACAACTTAAGGAAGGAAAAGAGATATGGCAACCTATCATTGATGGGATAGATGCCTAAAACAAAGCAGAGATCTACATGAAGGAGTTACAGATTGAAGAAATTATAGAATACAGGGAGCTTGCTAATCTCTGATATGTAAACTTGGCAATGTCAATTGTTGGATAGCTATGGTCAGAGTTAGAGAAGTAGGTCGATAGCTCATACTTGTTGTACAAGGCAGAGTTTAAGCACCACAAAGAAACCAAGCAAAAGCTTGAGATTAGAAATGCTGAACTTGAAGTTCTTAGGGCAAGATTCACTAATCAAAGATCAACTATTGAGAACTTGACCACAATAATTAATGATTACTAGGAACTGCAGAATGCAATCAGGGTGTTTGACATTGAACACAAACAATTTACTGTCTAGCTCGTCAATGTCATTGAGCTATTTCCAATAATGCCCTATCCTTGGGATGTGCCCATTTCAACCCACATTTGCAAAGCTGCATGAACCATGCATGATCCCAAGAGTAAGGAGGAGAAGATGAAAGCATTGTTGGATGCTTTCCATCTTCCACCAGAAGTTGCAATTACAGTAGGATAACCACAACAACCTAAACCATCATGTGTGCCTGAAGTAAGAGAAGGTCCTTCAGAACCTTAGGAGCCTTCACTGCTTAGGACCGTTTAATCTTCATCATTGTCTTCACACCATAAAAAGGAATTGTGTTTGTCAAATTTTGTTTTGGCATTCAATTTTATAGTCCTAAATATTAGAAAATTTTGTAATTGTATATTTGTACACTCAAGCACTTAGTATTTGTTTGTGTTTATCTTATATCTATCATCAATTAATAAGTCCATACCTTTCCAAATTTGTAAAGAACTCGAGGATGAGTTTTCATTCAATTGTGAGGCTATGATGAATCATAAATTGTCTACATAAACTAGGCCTTGTCAACTAGGCCCCATCAATGCATGATTTGATGCATTGACATGGCCTCATTGATGTAGTGTTTGTTTTTGCCTATAAATACATACTCACCTATCATGTTTATGGAATATCTTGTCATAGTTATAGTAGAGCTCTTGTAGTTTTTCATTTTAAAGTTAGAATATTTTTCTAAGTGCTCGCAGTAGGAGTCAAGAGTGTACAAATCTTTATTTGAGCATTGTTGTACCTAAGCACAATAGTGTGTGTGGCAGTAAAGACAAGATTTTTGATAAACCATGGAGCACTTTGAAATAGATTAATTATTTATTTATGCATTTAACGTTTTATGTAATTTTATTTAATGATTTAAGTAATTAAATAATTAATTAGGCTAAATTAAGCTAGATTAAATAGTAATTAATTAAGTAGACAAGTACAACCACTTCGAGCATACGCTTAGCACTTGGTAACCCCAATAACACTTAACATGTGATAACCCAGTAGTGTTAAATGTGTTTAGGATCTATACGATAAGTGGGAACAAATGCTTATGTTAGGATTAGTTAGGTGTAGCTAGTTAGATTAAATTAGTAATTTAATTATCTTATTTTATTCATTATTTTTTATCCTTAGGTGACTTAAAACATAAAACATGAAAATGATAAAAATCATATGCCTCAATTGCACTTAATCATACCTTTGCATTTCACAAATGTAATTGGCAAGAAAACTATTCCAATGGTTAGTGTCACTTCTTAGAGACCAGTGTGCTTAAAAGGCTATAAGTCCATGGAATTTGACCAAGTCGTGCATGAATGCTTAGTGATTCATATGGTTGGGTGTAGGGTCTACTCATCGCTCATTAACCTACCTCAAAATGTTTATCATTGTAACATTAAAATTTACATTCAAGTTGTTTAATGCTATTAACTTATATAATAAATATAATGCAATTGTGAACAAAAGCATATGGTTAAGAACATTTGTGATCAAGCTCTAGACACACAATGGAAATTTGTGCTTCACTATTGGTCACAATAAAGATGTGACTAATATCTTTTCATAAAACTAATTTATCCAACTTTATTTAGGTTTTTTAATTGATGAACTTGAATAATGAATGCATAAAATATAACTCTATTTTGTAGAAATGAAGGTTAATGTCCAAAAAATTTGAATTATGATTTGTGGTTTATTTAATAATATATACAATTTTAGTATATGAAATGAACATGTGGACATAACCTCCTCTTATAAATATCTAAATCTAGAATGCTTGTGTAATTACAAACAATATTAATGCATTACTCAAAAGAGGTACAAGTGGTATTAAAGCTTCATTTTCTGTAAAAAGCAAATGTAAGAGGGAATTTATTCTAGTTTGGAATATAAGAAAATAACTTTATCATGCCATTAGAAGTTGAATCTATTTGTCAGCTTCTAATGTACACTTATAATCCTTTTGAATTATCATTGAATGAAGTTTTATGGCTTAATAAATGGAATATTCAAGAGTGCATTCTCTATTTTGATGCTATGCAAGTTTATAAATTGGTGAAACAAGTAGTATTTCATAAAATTTGGAAAAATGTAAAAGGAGAAAGACATTTTTGACACTTCTATTTGAATAGTATTAAGGGAGGCCTTAATTTAAGAACAAACTATTTATCTACTACTATTCTTCATCATTTACAATGCACAATTAGCAAAGCATGAATGGGATCTCATTATCTAAGAGTTGAACAAGTAGATGGCTCAAAATTCCTAGTGAAAAAAAAATAAATATGCTAATTATTTAGTGTAAATAACATTAAAGATTAACACCACATTATTGTGTAATATTCTACATTTAAGCACATTATACACAGGTTAGATACTACAGTTTTAAATTTGGTTGATTTATTCTAAATGTTACTAAGAACATTTTGTAATTTTCTTAATGATTTTTTTAGAACTCGCAACATGCACATTTCTACTATCTAGTAGATCTAGAGGGTCTAGAGATGTAATAGAATTTCAATTTTAATTTCATTTATGAAAGATTAAAAAATCGTATTTTCTCCAAAATAGAAGCCATAACTTTAAAGAATTTTAATTACATCATGATATAAATAGATATATAGTATACTATGTAAATAAAATAATAAGATTTTGTATTACAAAAAAGCTATTATTGCTAATAAAACCATGTATTCTCCAAACATTGAGGCCTTTCTAAAGGAAAAATGACTAATATGCTAGTGTATTTCTATCCATTAAACATTCCCAAAAAAAAAAATAGCTAAGAGGAAGGATTTGAAAAAACTAAAGTAATTTATTAATGAAATCTTAACCAACATGGAAAAATTTCTAGTAGATNTCATAAACTTGATAACATGGAGAGGATTGAAAATTTTACATTAAATATTTTAAGGTTTTTTTTTTGATCTTATGGTAGATCCCTAAAAAAATAATAAATATCAACAACACATCTACATCAATCATACCTTGGGGTTAATGACCAAATTAACTAGATGCAAATTATAGTACATCATATAATCAAAAATCTGAAACTAAAATTTTTTACTTACATTTATGGAGATCTCTTATCTATTGGACTAGTTTCAAAATCCCTTTCATAAATTTTCTTTTAAGTTTATAGCTTAGTGTTGCCCAATTGAATCAAACTTATGACTTGAGGTTACCAAGCTAAGACTCTTACCACTAAACTAACACTTCATTATTAGATAAAGGAAAGGTCCAACATTTTTGGAGGTGCCAATACTAGTTTTCACCTTGTCAACCATTCCTAAAATACCTCTCCTATAGGGTAGGAAAGGGATCAAACTTAGCCTTTTATTAGAACTACCATGTCAATTTTTCACTTTTACCAAGAAGCTTCTTATAAATCAGATATTACCAATAAGAAATTTAAATAACNGAAAATCATTTTATAAAAAGGATCATCACCCACCAAGTGGAGTCCTGATCAATAGTAACAAAATCATTTTATAAAAAATAAAAAAATAAATATAAATGTGGTTGAATGTTATGTTGAACAATCCCAAAATAGAAGAAAATCATTCTAAATGACTTTAATTAATGAGGAAAAACTATTTTCCAAGTATAGTTTGACCCATTTTCTAGTCTATAAAAAGGTGAGGTATTTTGACAAGAATCACTTGGAGAAATTGAAGTTGTGAGTTTTTTAGATTCTTGAATCATTATTGCATCCCAATTTTCTAACAAGAATCACCATTTCACATAAATCACCAAAAAAGCATAACCAACATCACATTTGAATCACACGTTACCACAAAGACATTTAATTATCATCATTTTTCATTGCTCTCTGAGTTTGAGATCTCAAAAATTTGAAATTTTAATTGATAAAGTGAATTTTTCATTGGCTACAATATTGGGCATCTAATATCAGAGTCACAATATTGAAGCCCATGCTATGACATTGGATATTTGATATCATGTCACACTTGCTTGCTTATAAATACGACACTTAGAAGAATGGTCCAACACACAATTTCGTCAACTTGTACCAAAACTCTTTTAGTTTGTTTTAATAATTTTAGTTCTAAGTACTTAGCAGTGTGTGTCCATAGTGTGGTGTTGAATGATTGTACAGAATCTTTATTCGAGCATCTTGTACTTAGACATAAGTGTGAACAACAATAAAGATCAAGATTACTTTTCACCATTGCAGCATTTACTTAGTTTTATTAGTTTACTTAGCATAGTTTTTACTATTTTCTTAGTTTAATCATTTACATTTCCAAATATTTTACTTTACATGTTCATTAGTAAAGCAGAATGAGTCCAATTGGTTTCAATCATTTAAGTATAATCATTTGATAATCCTAGTAGTGTTATTGCTTCGTTCACCTGGTAGCATAGCCCCTGGTAACCCAGTAATGGTTATATGAGCCCAAGGCATGTATGGTAAGCTAGGATTGGATGCTCATCGCTCTAGGCTAGAGTAGATTTACATTACTATCATTGTTTAGACTTAGGACTAAATTTCATTCCCAATTATCTTTATCACTAAGAGTAATCTGGGCTTGATAACATCAATTATCATATGCCTCACTTTGGACTAAACCATATGTGACAAAGCTAACACTAGTCCAAGTGGGAAGATAATCTCCTCGATTAATGCTTAATGATCTAGATTCCACAAGTAGTCCCATCCATAAAATTCAACCAAATTGCACATGAATGCTTGTGATTTGTATGGTTAGGTGTAGGGAATACTCGTAGCTCATCATTGGTACTGTTGCTAGGGACAAGTCAATGTATGCTTAGTACACAAAGTTTGTTGTACTAGGAACATAAAGTCAAACTTCACAATTCTAAGAAAAGCACACTTAAAAAAAAAACACCTTAAAATACAATATGGCTTCAAATAAGAATACAACATCACTTGCCAAGGAACTACAGATAAGCAGTGAAATAATTGAAGAAGGAGAAGACTAGAGTATGTCAATGGAGATAAGAATCTCATATGCTCATCATGATTCATATTATCATGATTTCACATTCATCTTTCACTAGGATAGGCAACTTAGGTAAAGAGATCTTCAAGGGCACATTGTTCTATCACCAAAGTGTTTAGTGCCAATTATGCTCTAAACTGCTCTCAAGGGGATGTAACTAAGTGATGAGTCATGATATCGAGACCACAATATTGGGTCTGTGATATCGAAGCCTGCCAAGAAATATTGGACACCCAATGTCAAAACCTACCTCATTAACTTCAAATAAGAGACCGGGGTGCTTGATTTGATAGTTATTTTTTTAGTCTCTTACCTGAACTCTTGCAATTTTTCCTTCCCAGAGTTAGAATTATTTCTGAGTTTTTGCAATAGGAGTCATAAAGTGAATGAATCTGTATTTAAGCATTGTGTACCTAAGCACACCTTGTATTCGGAAATAAAGATGAACTTTGTGATAAACCTTGCAACATTCAGAATAGCTTATTTATTTCATTTAATGTTATTTACAGTTATTGATGAGTGGTGAGGTACCCCTACACTCAACCATACTAATACGAGCTTCTCATGCACGATCTGGTCGAACTTCAAGGACTACATGCTTATGGGTCCTAATGGAACACTTAAGGTTAATCAATCGTTGTCTTCCCAAACTTACTTGTATTGTCACGGTTGTATGGTTAAGTAAGTTTGAGGTATATAATTTTTAGGTCTTTTATCTTTTTAACGCCTATGCTAGTAGGGAAGGGTGAAGAGACTAAGTGGCTAACTATTCGCTAACTAAGTTCTAATCGTCCTAGCACCAATATCCATTCCCACTTTCCATACACACCCTGAACCAGTGCAATGCTACTAGGATTACCAAATGCTACTCATTACTAGGTTACCAAGCGTTACACACGTGCTCGAAGCAATTGTACGGAATGCACTTAACTAGGAGAGTCAAGGGTTGAGAGAGATTAATTATCTAGGAAAGCATTTAAACATTTAACAATAATTTAAATCCTATTTAGCTTAGTCCATATGCTACAAGGTTTATTAGAAATTTCATCTTTATTGTTGTACACAAATGTATGCTCAGGTACAATTTTCTCCAATAAAGATCCATTCACTTTGAGACTCCTACTGCATGCACATGGAAATTATTCTAACTCTGGAATGGTAAAACTGCTATAGTTTGGCTAAGGGTCTAGATCTAGATGAGTGAATAAGGGAAAGATGCCTCTTATTTATAGACATGACAGTGGGCTGCGATATCGTGTACATGATATCACAAGGGTCAACACGATATCGCAACTAATACGATATCATGGCTCATCATACTCCCATGACTGAATGAAAACTCATCCTCAAGTTCCTTACAAAATATTGGAAAGGTATGAGATTATTGTCTTGAATGATACTAATGGTAGATGGGGTGACATGTGAACGGATCATCATTACAATACATGACAAAATTTAGTGTTCATGACAACAAGACTGAACACTATACACATTTAACATCTAGCCTTATTTGGTTGCTAAGAGAGAAGAGAGAGAGAAAAGAAGAAGTCTGCTGCTACCAACGCCNCCAATTTTTTTGATTTTTTCTTAACCCCTACACCTCGAGTAGCCACCAGTATTATATATTCAGATCTGCATTAGCCGTATCACAACTCAGCTAAAGGACCTTACACTGAGGCAAGGTATTAATTGCATTATGATTCATTTACCCTTGCTAATATTAGACTGTGTTGTGTGTACAGNAGAAAAGATGGAGAAAAAGAAACAATGGGAACACCGATAAAATGGATGTCAAAGATGGAGATGAACAAAACAAATGTTGATTGCAAAAAATGTTTAGGGGAAAGAAATTAATGGATGCATGAAATAGGAATGCCAATGGGTCCTCCCCAAAGTAGGCTCATGCCCTTAATGCCCTGACAATCCCACATTCAAAGAGTCCATAGGCTCTAGGAATGTCATTTGGAGGCAAGAGTTAAAGTCTTAACCACAAGAGTTTACCAAAAAGAAAACAATGCATCAACCAAAATATGGACTATTGATACAACCGGAAATGAGGTGAAAAATGGAGAAAGAAGGATGGCAAGAAGAGAATGGAATGGAGTCTCAAGAACAAGGTGGTGTACATCCCCTTGTGTATTAATGATTAATGTGACTTAGTAGATCTCATTCCAAATCCAACTTCAAAAAATCCACATCTAGTGACTTCACATTAATACATTTGGCCCATCCATCCACTTAAAGTAACAAGAATGCCTCTGTCAAAGAGCCACCACCATTCTGACGAAACGAAAGAGGAGATGGTAGGAAGCGAGAAGGGCCTTAGTTGGAGGGAACATGTTTGCTTAGTTCCATAACTAGTGCTTGTAGCCCATATGCTTATTGCTTCTAAGGGGTGTGCTTTGAATTCTCATTGTTTTTATTTGTGTTTTGCATGAGAACCACACCATGCAAAGACTTATTACTTTTATTAGCTCAGCTTCCCGATAATGGAGTAGAGTCAGAATGGTATGAGAGACTCAAGAAGAAAACATCCAAACACCCAAGAGAATGGCCAACACAAATGCATCAAGTTCCCTTGAAGTCACACCCTTTTTAGTCCTTGAGTCCTTTCTTAGTTTGAGAAATACTCAGTCACTAATTCGTTGATAGTTCTTATTATTTAAGGAAGGGGACTGTACAGTTCCAGGCCAAGAGAGACCATAGAAATTCATGGATGTATGGGTGACATGGACTCATTACCTGTTATATTGAAAGAACCATACCTTAGTATCAACATCATAACTTAAAGGTAAAAACAAAACATTAGCAATCAATGGAATACAGTTCATACCACCATCAGGAGCACTTATTAGGTGACGAATCAAACAAAATAAACAAACACTCAAAGAAATGAAAGAGTATAAACGATGTTGTAAAACAAAAAATAAGAAAAGTTAAGAAATTTGTAAAACAAAAATGTGTAAAACAAAAACTTAAAGAGAAACTGAGGGCTGTGATTGATCAGCATAGGTGGCCATCTCCCCCATGACTGAATTAAAAGGGAGAGATCTGAAATAATGAGCACTTGTTTGAATTTTTTAGAAGTATCAAACTACTCCCAATTGATGTTTTCAGGTTAAGGGTTGGAAGTTGGTGACGCTCTTGCTTTAGTGTATCTATGCTTTCGACATGGTCACAAGTTGGTCCCCCAGTTAGTTCCATGCATATTGGTGAGTTTCTCTCTTGATTAGCTATCAACCACTGGGTGTTTTCTTGTTGTGTGGTTGCTACATACAGTTATCTTTATATGTTAACCTCTAGTGCACACCTATTGCATGCAGGCAATGCTGAACATTCCTATACGTAATCACACCTTGTATCATTGTATGTGATGCTTGGAACTTTCTTCTTCTCAATCTTTCCACAAGTGTTTTCCTTAGATATTTTCAGGGAAAGATCATAGATTCCTAGGCATGTGTAGACAGTACTTAGCCATGCCCTTTCCATTATTATTGGGAAGTTCCCTTTATCATTGTTGACTTGTATCACTAGGAAATCAGCTGGGTATGACCAACCACACATAGTGGTAACGATGTCCTCCACCAATCCCAAGGGAATAGTGATGGACTGGTCAGCCAGCTCTAAACGAATATTGCTCTTCTTTAGTAGGGGAAGGTTTCAAGCTTTATACATTTCTTGCTATATCAAGTTGACTCCAGAACCTGAGTCCAAAAGAGCTTTACAAGGTTCATTCCCAGCAACTTGGAGATAGATTAAAGGTCTTCCAAGATCAAATAATTTCCTGAGAAGGTGGCCCTCCTTGATCCAGTTAGTGATGGTATGTGTTAACATAACTGTGTGTGTTGAACTCTATTGTTAATTTGAAGGGAGCTCCGAAGCCTTATTTGATGGAGGAATGTTCAAAGGCTCAACCACTTGTGGTTGTGAGAGCTTGTTTGGACTGTTGGTTCGGAAGAAAGGTCTTCTCCTTATACAGTTGTTAGAACCAACAGCGGGTTGAAGGTTTACAACTCTCGTAGAATTGCATTGCTATAGTTGAGTAGGGAGTTCCCTTTGCATCACTGGAGCAGGTGGTAGTGGAGCTATCAGTGTGAGAGTCGTGGATGGGTTCAAAGGATTGTATGCGTGTGGTGTGTCTCTCCTAGGAGAAGGAGTCCTGTAATACTCCCAAGCTTGATAATGATGTTGTAGGGTCGCATGACCAAAAGAGTCACTTGGAGAGATTAGCTATTGCACATAGTAGCCATATGGATCCGGTTGCTGGTAAGGGTATTATTTTCTTAGCGGTGGCATCCCCCATGACTGTGGGTATTTCCACTACTGGTGTTGCTCAATAGGTTGTGGCAGAGTTCCACTTGGATAATATGTTAGTGGTTGGTGGAACTACCTCAGGTTACCTTGCGGATAAGGTAACCGTCAAGGTGTTTGCCGTTTGTTAAGTCATGGGTTAAGTGCATACACCCCAAACTCTTGCAGATGTGAGATTATTGGGAAACATCTCTTAGGATGGTCATACTGGCATATCTCACATCCACCGTCATTGTCCATATCAGAATCCACAACCTCTTCGGTGATGGTCATTTTACCCTTACCTTTATTACGTGCATGGTCCAAATCCCTCCTTTTCTTTTTGTCATGGTCACTACTTCACTTCTTAGACTCCTCTACAATTTTTATAACGGTTTCAAATCTACTATCTAAGGAGTCCCACATTTGATCTACCTTTGCCAACACTTCTATTGTTAATTTTTGAAGTGGCAAGGTTTTCCTATTCACCATCTCTTCGAGTGGTGACTCATCCTCCTCCTCACAGAATCTTACTCTCTTTTTTTGGAGGGAAGGATCGCGATTGTATTCTTCCACATTTTCTCTCTTACATAGCTCTCCTTCTTTCTTAGCTACTTACTCCAACAATCTATGGATTTGCTGGGACCTAAGCTCTGATAATCTCTCTTGGGCATACATTCCAAGGGTTCTCCTATTTTCATGCCTAAGTCCATCTATGAGATGGCATAGTTGATCCTACTACAAATAACCATGGCCTGGGCAATGATGTAGCAGTGCATAGTATCGATCCATGGTAGCATCCAAGGGTTCATGAGTTCCCTGCTTCCATCCTTGGATTTGCTTTTGTAGGTTGGACACCCTGGAGTACATTTGATACTTATCATTAAATAGTTCTAGCATCGTACTCCACCTTCGAAAGGATTCCAATTCTAAGGACCAGTACTAGCTTTCCGCTTATTTTACTAGTGTCCTTGGAAACAAATTTAATTTTTTCCACTCATTCTCGATGTTCTACAAGGCACATGCATCATGAAATGCCTGTAAGTGGTTCTCAGGATCAGCGTTGTATCCCTCCTCAAATCGTGGGATATTATTCATGTCTAATCTCTTGATCTTGCTATCTTTTTCATGCCTTGTAGGTATTCTAACAGCCTCCATAATGTCTAACATGCTTCGGGTTATAAGTAGGGGTTCTTCGTGGTCATTTCTCTCATAGCGTCTATGATGTCTACGTGGTTTCCTACTTTCCCTTATTCCATGCCTTGATTCTCTAGAGTGCCCTTGTCCTCGCTTTCAATTCTCTTATCGAGGTTTCTCACTTTGCTTACCCTTATTCTCATGGTTAGGTTCCTTATGAATGTGTCTTGATGTTGAAGGAGAGGGTGAATGTGACGATGAAGGTGAAGAAAAAGGAAAACCATCACCATGATGATGTTTCCTACCCTCTCTTCGGTGGTCTCGACCCCAATCGTGATGACAATCAGAATGCCCATCCTTATCTTATGTTTGTGTTCCCTTGTTGAACACTTGATGTTCATAGGGATTTGAACTAGGGTTGTGAATTGTGGAGTGAAGGTTTTGATACACCACCTCCTCACTATCCTTAGGAGGGGGAACATCATTTTGTGGAGAACCTATTGAAATAGGTTCACCACCCTCAATTTTTCTTATGAAGGATGGAGCGTTATGGGGTCCTTTGCCCTTCAAATATGTGTGGTAACTCTTCTGCTGCAAGTCCCATTGATGTTGTGCTTCTGTGGGATGGTAGTCCCTTGTACGGTAATCACATGCAACACACTCTGCGTATAATTGTGACATGTCTATTCGTGCAAGGGCACGAAGGAGCATGTTGGGGGTTGCTCTGTTTGGAGGCAACACTATGTTACCCTCCAAGTCTCTCTAATGCAGTTGTTTGTCTTGATGGAAGATAAAGGTAAAGTTGGGTATATATTCATCATGATGAATATATACCACATTGAATTATTGAGGAACTGGTCGATTTTGGTTATGTGTGTTGTGCCACCAATTGTCTCTAGTGTTAGTCCTAGGTTGTGAAGTGCTTTTGTTCAAAGAAGAAGACATTTTAGTCTTGTTTGGTGTGCTATTTACTATTATGTTATTTTTCTCTTGATTAACCCTAAGGGTTCGTTTTAGCTCCCAACAATGTGAATGATTTCCTATGTTCTACGTAGCACACAAACAACTAAGTCCTCGGCAACGGTGCCAATGATGAGTGGCAAGGTACCCCTACACTTAACCATACAAATATGAGTTTCTCACGCATGATCTAGTCAAACTCCAAGGACTAAGTGCTTATGCGTCCTAATGGAACACTTACGGTTAATCAATCGTTGTCTTCCCAAACTTACTTGTATTGTCACGGTCGTATGGTTAAGTAAGTTTGAGGTATATAATTTTTATGTCTTTTATCTTTTTAACGCCTATGCTAGTAGGGAAGGTTGAAGAGACTAAGTGGCTAACTATTTGCTAACTAAGTTCTAATCGTCCTAGCACCAGTATCCATTCCCACTTGCTATACACACCTTGAACTAGTGCAACGCAACTGGGATTACCAAACGCTACTCATTATTGGGTTACCAAGCATTACACATGTGCTCGAAGTGGTCGTACTGAATGCACTTAACTAGGAGAGTCAAGGGTTAAGAGAGATTAATTATCTAGGAAAGCATTTAAACATTAACAATAATTTAAATCCTATTTATCTTATTCCATATGCTGCAAGGTTTATCAGAAAGTCATCTTTATTGCTGTACACAAATGTGTGCTTAGGTACAATTTGCTCGAATAAAGATCCGTTCACTTTGAGACTCCTACTGCGGGCACATTGAAATTATTCTAACTCTATAATGGTAAAACTGCTATAGTTTGGCTAATGTTCTAGATCTAGATGAGTGAACATGATGGTAGGCTGCAATATCCCATACACGATATCGCAAGGGCAGCTGATGCGATATCGCGACTCATTAGTTATTTAATGCTTTCCTTAGTTAATTGATGTTGTTTTCCTAGACTTATTAATTCTCAACAAGTAAGCACACTCAGTACGACCACTTCAAGCATACGTGGAACACTTGTTAACCTAGTAACGACTAGCATTTGGTAATCCCAGTAGTGTTACATTGGTTCAGGATGTGTTCGTCAAGTGGGAATGGATGTTGTTGTTAGGACTAGTTAGAGCATAGTTGATTAGCTAAATGAAATTAGTTAATTAATTATCTCATTTCTCTATTTTTAGCACCAAGACATAAAACATAAAAAGTATAAAAATCATATACCTCAAGTTTACTTAACCATACAATTGTGCCTTACGAGTATGCTTTGGAAAACAACAATCGCACAACCCATCCTTGTTCTGTGAAGGTGCATAAGCACTTAGTCCTTGGAAGTCAACCAGATCATGTGTGAACACTCATATTTGTATGGTTGGATGTAGGGGTACCTCGCTGCTCATCATTGGTACCGTTGCCGAGGACTTTGTTGTTTGTGTGCTAATTAGAACTTAAGAATCTTTCCATTGTTGGAATGAACCCTTAAGGTTGGTTATCCTACAATTATCGAAAAGAAAGAATTTCACACTAAATAATCAATCATGTCTCCTTCTTCTTATGAGAGTGCTTCACCACCTAGGTTCGACACAATGAACAATCAGAGGCATAGTACACATTATGATCCACCAGTGCCCCAACAATTTTGTGTGGTATACGCTCATCCTGATAAGTATATACCAAACTTTACCTTTATCCTTTACTAAGATGAATAGTTGCAATGGCATGATTTAGAAGGTAACATAGTGTTATCTCCTGATCCCTCAATCCCAAGCATGCTTCTTCGTGCTCTTACATGAATTGGTATGTAGCACTTACAAGCATAATACATTGTGCATGAACACGACTCGAGACAGTATCGACCCATGGAGGCACAACGTCAAAGGAACCTACAATAGAACTGACATTACAAATCAATGAAGGGAAAGTGGTCTTAGGATGTTCCGCATGTCCTAAGTGAAAATGAGGGTGGTGAACCTACCTTAGCAAGTTTTTCACAAAACAATGTTCCTCCCATTGACTTTGGTCAAGGGGTTGTGTATCAGAATCTTCACTCAACTATCCATAACCCAGGTTCTAATACCAATAGACACAAGGGGTCCAAAAAAGGAAGACAAACCCATGACAAAGATGGACATTCTGATAGTAACCGTGATCGAGGCCATGACCACCGAAGAGAAGGTAGCAAGCACCATCATGATGCTAGTCCTCCTTCCTCTTACCTTATCATCTCCTTCACCCTCTCCTTTAGGATCTAAATGAAACTGCAAAGGATGAGACCATGAGGATAATGGTAAGTGAAACAGAGATCATAGACAAAATAGTCAAGAAAGGGGATGAGGGCATTCTAGAGAAACACATCACAAAAGGAGGGAGAGTAGGGAACAACATAGGCATTATAGACACCATAGATAGTATGATCACGATAAATCGCTACTCGCCACCCGAAGTATGTTAGATATAACTAAGGCTGTTAGAATTTCAACAAGGCACCAAAAAGATAGTAGGATCAAAAGACTAGACATGAAAAACATCCCACAATTTGAAGGGGGATACAATGCTGATCCTCAAAATCATCTACAAGCATTTCACGATGCATGTGCCTTGCAAAATATAGAAAATGAGTCGCAAAAACTAAAGTTGTTTCCATGAACACTGATCAAGGAAGCAAAAAGCTAGTACCGATTAGAGTTATTCAACAATAAGTATCAAACGTACTCCCATGTGTCCAACCTACGTAAGCAAATCCAAGGATGGAAATATGGAGGACACGAACCCTTGGACACTGCAATGGGCTGATATTATGCATTATTACATCATTGCCCTAGCCATGGTTACTTGCAGTGGGAACAACTATGCCATCTCGCGGATGGGCTTAGGTATAAAACACGAAGCACCCTTGGGACTTATGCCCAAGGGAGACTATTTGAGCTTCAAGCCCATCAAATACAAAGATTGTTGGAGTAAGTTACCAAGGAGGAAAATGAGTTAAGAAAAAGAGAAAGTGCTGAGGAATACAACAGATATCCTTCCCTCTAAAGGAAGGAAGTTAGATTTTGTGAATATGAAGAAGAGTCACCACTTGAAGAGATGGTGAATAGGAAGACTTTTCCCATCCAAAAATTTGCATCAGAAGTATCAGCAAAGGTAGATCAATTGTGGAACTCCCTAGATGATGAATTTTAAACCATTCTAAATGTAGTAGAGGAGTCTAGAGAGTAAGGTAGTGACCGAGAGAGAAGGAAAAAGAAAGAAGCTGAGTATGCACGTAACAGGCGTGAGGGCAAAGTTTCCATCATTAAAGAGGTTGTGGATTTAAACATAGACAATGATGGTGGATGTGAGATATGCCAATATGACCATCCTAAAGGATGTTGCCCAGTAGTCTCACATCTATAAGAGTCTGGGGTGTATGCACTAAATCCATGATTAAATAGATGGTAAGCACCTAGAAGGTTACCTTATCCTCAAGGTAATCCAAAGCAGTTCCACCAACCCTTGACATATTATTTGAGTGTAACTCCATCGCAACTAAATGAACAATACCAACAATGGAAACACCCATAATCATGAGGAATTCCATTACCACATCAATAGTACCCTTACTGTCAACCTAACCGATACGGGTATTATATTCAGCAGCCAATCTCTCCACATGACTCTACTAGTCACGTCACTCCTTAGCCTCACTACTAGACCCACGAATACTATAGAACTCCTTCTCCTAGGGGTGATATTCCACAAATGTACTATCCTTCCCATCCGACTACACCTCTTCCACCCTTAGCTCCATTACCACCTACTCCAACTATGCAGGGTGAGCTTCCTGTCCAACCGTAACAACGTAATGCTACAAGGGTTGTCAACTCTCAACCTACTATTGGTTTGGATAATCAATTAAATAAGAGACCTTTCTTTAGAACCAATAGTCCAACCAAGTCCTTACAACCACAAGCAGCCAATTCTCCAAATGCCTCACCGCCATTTGAATCTTCAGAACTTACTTCGAACCAAAGCCTGCACCTGAAACACCGTGAAAATTACGAGTCGGCCTCAAGCAAAGATTTGCAATTCAAGCGAGAGCACGCATCAGCTTTGTTCCAAGGACAAGTTTACACTCTATTACGCACGGCAGCGTATTGAGTGTAATAAGCTCCATAGTCAAAGGCAGAGTCTAAAGAAGCACAACAGTTTGACGTTTTTTCTCATGGCGCATGCGTAATTTGTCTTTACGCTCGTTACGCGGCGGCGCGTACCATTGCGTGGGTTATCATTCAAGTTGTACATTGTTCATGCTTCATTACGCGCAGATGCGTAGTGAGCGTACCTTATACATTGCTTACGCTTCACCACGTGCAGCTGCGTAGGGAGCGTAAGTTGTACATTATTTATGCTTTGTTACGCGCAGTTGCGTAGTGAGCGTAAAACAATGTTGAGCTTATTGTTTTTACACCTGATTACGCTCATACACGCAACACAACGCGAATGAGCGTAATACAGCCTGAAAGCAATTAAAGCGTGCTCAGCATATGCCTGCTTTCCACACGCACAACACGCAAACGAGTGTGTTGTGCGTAGTCACAGTATGACTTAAAATGATCATGCCAACAGGACCCACAATAGCCGGGACCCACGTCATCAGGGTTGCGCCTTTTTCACGGAGCGTCACGGCCTATAAATACCTCAGTTGACAAAGATACAGAGGTTGGCAAATCAAAGAAGCAAGAAAGCATATTTCTGAGCACCAGAGCACTTAGCACTTTGGAGCAGAGATACAGAGAACAGTGCTTTGGCAATCGTGGACATCATCACCTTACAGCCGAGGCAGAGTACAGTTCGCTTTGAGCACTAGTGACAAGAGTAATCCCTCTGTTGAAGAGACTCCATCAATCAGAAACAGTTGATTGGTAGACGTCAAAGCTTGGCCCGCCTTGCATCTCAGCTTTAGCCCACGAGGTAGATCGGACTTCTGTTCAGACAGTTTTGCTTATTGTTTTGTGCATGTTTCATATCCTGTAATCGGGGATTCCCCAGTGTAATTTCTTATACAAGACACACATTTTAAGTCAAAGCGCAGATCTTGAAGCTACGAGCTTCTCTCATGTCAACCTCCTTTCATCGTGTTTAGCATTATCATCGTTGCAATCGTTTTCCCCTTGCATTACGACCCCCCCTTGAATCAGATCGCTTTCTTTTACGCACTTTGCACCGTTTTACTGACCCGTAAGTCCCTGTCTGATCGACAAGACCGTTCAGGGCGCCACGGATTCGCTTTCTCCAGCATAGCCCTCACGTGGATCCGTGGCTAAAACTGTGTACGCTGGAGATTCGGTCGGTATTTTCCAGCTGCCGACATTTTCCGTCGTTACAGTTTTCTGGCGCTAGAAGGAGGGCCTTCAAGCTCCGATCTGAATAGTTTGGGTAACCCTGTTAGAGATCCATACCCTAAACCATAGACGTAATACCTCTAGGGAAGTCTACGGTCAATCGTGCAGTGTAGATCGGTCGCAAGGACGATTTCTTTGAAATCCTATAGGATAGAAATCCTTTTGTGTGTTTTATTGCCAGCCATTTGCTTTTAGATCCAATTATCAGTTACTCTTGACTTCGTTGATCAATGGATTCTTTTTACTCAAACACAACCGCCATGGTCGCTGCCGATCTGGGTGTTGCGCCTGTGAATCCTACGGTGGTCACAGGACCCGCTCCTGGTGCAATGGGACCTCAAGGACCATTGCGCCGTTCATTGAGACTTCAGGGGAAAGAGCCTATCTTCACGGTTATAACCCCTGAAGAATACAATTTCATATGCATCAAGATCCAAGCGAGGCTGGCTCTTAGCTGAGCCGAGCTGGAAGCAAAGCGAAACTTTGAGGTACTCCACCAAGGCGGCTATGATTTTAAGCCGACGGCCTATGATATAATCCCCTTGACTGACCAACACCATGAATTGATCGCACAGTTGGTCATGGCCAGAGGCCAAACTTCACAACCTGCGGTGGAGCCACAGCATGGGGAAGAGGCAGAGGACGAATTCGCGGCTCTGTCGGAACATTCGTTCCATACTCTGATGCCCCACACGCAAGAAAATTCGTTGTTCCCTTTTGACGGAGAGGCAACCTCTCTTGACCCAGCCACGACCGCGCAGGCACAAATCCCTGTCCTTCTGCAAGCCAACGCGTAGCCGTCTGGGTTGCAAGCACAACAACCGCACCATAACGCAGGGGTGGGTCCATCCCACCACATAATCAGCATTCCGACAGTGATCCTGGCGACCACCGCGCCCCAGTTCATCCCTCAGGTACAAGCTCACACTGTACCGACAACTCGCTCAGCGCAAAGGTTCCCGCCCCCGCCGACTCAGCAAAATAATGTAACCGTACCACAGCAGACCTTTATGCAATATCCTGCCACAGGTCAATGGATCAACCCGGCTACGCAACATCACCCGTCTGCGGTGTATGGTGCACAGCCTTCGGTCGCACCTGCAGCACAATCTTCGCAGGTGTTTCCTCAATATACTTATCATTATCCTATGCAGCAGGCGGGAGTTAACCCTTCGTCTCAGGTAAGGGGATGGTGGTCTTCGTAGGTCCCCCAGCCGGCAGGAATTCCTGCTCCACCAGTGGTTAGCCAACCACACCCAGCATTTCAGTTTCCTAGGGCTGCCCTCCCAGTCCAACCTCCTGTCCCTGCTGCACAGACACCTCCCTTAACAGGTTTGGATCAAGCTTTCCAGCTTATCCAGACGCTTACCGAGGAGGTTCGACGCCTTAAGACCGCTGGATCTGATACTATTCAGATCATGGACTTCTATCAGGATGATCC
>MNCI01025282.1:786941-800182 GCA_015680685.1 Gnetum montanum | reverse complement strand
ATGGATGGCTTTTCAGGCTATAACCAGATTCGCATTAACCTAGAACACCAGCTGACCACGACGTTCATGATACCCTAGGGCACCTTTTGCTACACCATGATGCCTTTTGGTCTGAAAAACGCCAGAGCAACGTACCAGCAGGCCATGACATACATCTTCAGTGATTACCTCCTAGGAAGGTTGAATGATTACGTGGACGACATAGCTGTGAAGTCTTTGAAGTTGGAAGATCATTCAGAGGACCTGGAGTTAGTCACCCCACCAGCATCCTACTGAAACAGTCCTAGTGTCGCCACCCCACCGGCATCCTACTAATTCCTCGGATAAGCAAAGAGGCATCTTACTGATCCCTCGAAGATGCCGCCACCGCACTTGCCGCAGTGGTGGTACCTCTGGGAGTTTAGCCTTGCTAGTCGGAGCCTTGACGAAATCCTGGATGGTTACGGCCCCGGGAATCTCTGCCAATCATCGCTATCAGACGCCGGCCTCGCAGATTCATCTGGCCAGTTCCCAGTGCAACCAGTTAGTTGCGCTGTGTCTGATGCCTTTTTGGCAAAGATATGCAGCGCCGAATCATCAGGATTGGCGGCTCCGCACATGTGCTCCGACTCTGTCTTTTCAGCCCATTGGCTCTATCTAACATCAGACAGCATTGGTTTCAAGAACCTCGCCTTTTGTTCATGAGCAATGGTGTCCTCTGTTTTCTTTGGTGGTTGCAGGTTACTTGCCTTGGAGGATGTTGTCCAAAGGTGCGTTCCATCTGAGCGGTGAGGTACAACAGCGTGTCGAAATGGCTGCTCAGGTTTGCCCGACCACTTAGCTCTGCACGTCTACACCTCGCACAATCTTACCCTTAACTCTTGTTTTCCTCCATCCCCACCACCCAGTTCCCATACGCAGAACTTACATACGCCAGTATTCATTTTTCCGCATTCACGCTAGCAGAGACATCGCAGAAAGTGATGCGCAACGCTCCTTTTGCACGCATTCCTGCTATAACCGGTAACAGAGAAACCTCAGGCTGACGCGCTACGCTCATCTGAAAGCATTCCTGTTGACCGCGTATCTCATACCCCTACCATCTATAACGCATTCTGCATCTTCCCCGAACCTTTTTCCAGCTATATCCCTCTATCTCCCATACCTGCCAGTCTTGCTCTTCCATATTGACAGGGCAACACTTGAGTAGCCATGGATGAACGTTGTTCTTGCTTTTGCCAATTCGGTGTTTCGCATTCTTTGTCGACGTCTTTCGGGTAAGCCCTCCAACCGTCAACAAAGAGGGGCCATTGAAACACCGTGAAAATTACGAGTCCGCCTCAGGCAAAGATTTGCAATTCAAGCGAGAGCACGCATCAGCTTTGTTCCAAGGACAAGTTTACGCTCTATTACGCACAGCAGCGTAATGAGTGTAATAAGCTCCATAGTTAAAGGCAGAGTCTAAAGAAGCACAACAGTTTGACATTTTTTCTCGTGGCGCATGCGTAATTTGTCTTTACGCTCATTACGCGGCAGCGCATACCATTGCGTGGGTTATCATTCAAGTTGTACATTATTCACGCTTCATTACGCGCAGCTGCGTAGTGAGCGTACCTTATACATTGCTTACGCTTCACCACGCGCAGCTGCGTAGGGAGCGTAAGTTGTACATTATTTACGCTTTGTTACGCGCAGTTGCGTAGTGAGCGTAAAACAATGTTGAGCTTATTGTTTTTACACCCGATTACGCTCATACACGCAACACAACGCGAATGAGCATAATACAGCCTGAAAGCAATTAAAGTGTGCTCAACATATGCCTGCTTTCCACACGCACAACACGCAAACAAGCATGTTGTGCGTAGTCACAGTATGACTTAAAATGATCATGCCAATAGGACCCGCAATAGCCGGGACCCACGTCATCAGGGTTGCGCCTTTTTCACGGAGCGTCGCGGCCTATAAATACCTCAGTTGACAAAGATACAGAGGTTGGCAAATCAAAGAAGCAAGAAAGCATATTTCTGAGCACCAGAGCACTTAGCACTTTGGAGCAGAGATACAGAGAACAGCGCTTTGGCAATCGTGGACATCATCACCTTACAGCCGAGGCAGAGTACAGTTCGCTTTGAGCACCGGTGACAAGAGTAATCCCTCTGCTGAAGAGACTCCATCAATCAGAAACAGTTGATTGGTAGACGTCAAAGCTTGGCCCGCCTTGCATCTCAGCTTTAGCCCACGAGGTAGATCGGACTTCTGTTCAGACCGTTTTGCTTATTGTTTTGTGCATGTTTCATATCCTGTAATCGGGGATTCCCCAGTGTAATTTCTTATACAAGACACACATTTTAAGTCAAAGCGTAGATCTTGAAGCTACGAGCTTCTCTCATGTCAACCTCCTTTCATCGTGTTTAGCATTATCACCGTTGCAATCGTTTTCCCCTTGCATTACGGCCCCCTCTCGAATCAGATCACTTTCTTTTACGCACTTTGCATCATTTTACTGACCTGTAAGTCCCTGTCTGATCAACAAGACCATTCAGGGCACCACGGATTCGCTTTCTCCAGCATAGCCCTCGCGTGGATCCGTGGCTAAAACTGTGTACGCCGGAGATTCGGTCGGTATTTTCCAGCTGCCGATGTTTTCCGTCATTACAGCACCCAACACATATTGTCATGTTAACCCACACAATCACCAATTGGATTAAAGCTGGCCATCTTCCTAGGAAATTCTCTAATCTTAGAAATCCTCTTATTTATCTATAAATCATTGGAAATGATCCCTGTAAATCTCTTTTGAATTCAAGTTCTATTTTCAACTTAATCTCTCAAGAAATGTACAAAGCTTGGAACCTGCCTCCACTAAAAAAGAGTAACATTTGTTTAGAGTTGGTCAATCAGTCCATCACTATCCCATTAGGACTAGTGAAGGACATTGTCACCATTGTTTGTGGGTGGTCATATCTAGCCAATTTCCTACCAATTCAAGTTAACAACTACAAGGGGGACTTCCCAATCATTATGGAAAGAGCATGGCTAAGCACAATTGATGCATGCCTAGAAATACATGATCTTTTCCTAGAAATCTCAAAAGAAAATACGTTTGGAAAGATTGAGAAGAAGAAAGTTCCATGCATCACATATAGTGACACAGGGTGTAACTGCGTGTAGAAGTCATGGTTTGTACAACGTTTAACATTTCTTGCATGCAACTACTGTGCACAAGTAATGTATATAAAAAGATGCCTGTATGTAGTAGCCACAAGACAAGAAGGCATCTAGTAGCTAACAATTGACCAAAATAGCAATTCAACTATATGCATGGAACCAATTGAGAGCTTGACTTGTGCCTATATTGATAGCATAGATACATTGGAGCAAGTCCATCACCAACTTCCAAGTCTTGATATCAAAGATATCAATTGGGGGAAGTTGGAAATCCCTACCAAGTTGAATCAAAAGCCCCTTGAGTTAAAACCATTGCCTGCTAGTATGGAGTACACATTTCTTAAGAATGGAAAATCGGTAATCATCAATGCTAATCTCACTTCTCAACAAAAAGAAAAATTGCTAAAGATGATAAACAACTGGTCAAAAGCCTTTGCTGGGTCATATCCTGAATTAACTGAAATAGATCCTAGGATATGCCAACATAGAATTTACACTAACCCCTCCATGAAGCCTCGACAACAACTACAAAGGCGATTGAACCCAAAGCTTAAGCAAGTGGTTAAAAAAGAAATTGAATAACTTCTAAAAGCCAGGTTCATCTACCCTATTACTAACAGTGAATAGGTTATCCCATTGGTCATTGTGCCTAAAAAGGAAGGTAAATGAAGGGTGTGTATAGAATTTAGGCTGTTAAACATGGCAATGTTTAAAGACCATTTTCCATTACCATTCGTTGACCAACTCTTAGATACCATTGCAAGGCATTGATGTTATAGTTTTTTGGATGGTTATAGTGGATATAATCAAATTCAAATAGCACTAGAAGATCAAGCCAAGACTACATTCACAAGTCCTTGGGGGACATTTGCATATAGGTAGATGCCATTTGGCTTGTGCAATGCCCCAGCAACATTTCAACGTTTGGTTTTAAGTATATTTCAAAAATAACTAGGAAATGGTGTGGAGGCCTTTATGGACGATTTCTCCACCTATGAAGCAGACTTCAAACAAGCATTAGACTAATTAGAGCAAGTACTAAAATGATGTGTAGAAACCAACATAAGGCTCAATTGGCAAAAAAGCCATTTAATGGTCTAACAAGGCATTGTATTAGGGCATAAGATTTCACAAACAGGGATAGAGGTAGACCTTGAAAAGATTAAAGTCATCCAAGGAATCACTTATCAACTTGAGACTATAAAAGATATCCCATCATTCCTTGGACATATTGGCTATTATAGATGCTTCATTGAGAACTTTTCAAGGATTGCAAAACCATTAGTAGAATTAACGAAGAAGGACGTACCCTTTGAATGGACTAAGGAATGTGAGTTAGCTTTTCAAACTTTAAAGTAGAAGCTCGTAGAAACATCCATTCTACAAGATCTTGATTGGTCCAGACCATTCCATGTAATGATTAATGCATCCAAATTTGCTTTAGGAGTCGTACTTACACAGTTAGATGACCAAAAATGATCCTATTACATCCACTGTGCAAGTCACAGTATCACTGGTGCACAACTTAACTATACCACAATAGAAAAAGAGTTAATGGTTTTGGTGTTTGCACTAGAAAAGTTTAGGCACCATGTATTGGACTATAAGATATTTGTACACACAGATCTTAGTGTAATATGGTTCCTAATGAATAAACCAATGGTGAGCCCTCGCATCATATGATGGCTCGTGATCTTACAAGAGTTCAATCTTATGATGATCAATCATAATGACACAAAGAATGTGTTTGTTGATCATTTATCTTAGTTATGATGGGACAACAAAGAGGATGAATATCCAATTTCTGACTGTTTCCCTAATGAACTCCTCTTTGCAAGTCTAATAAACAATCAATTACCCACTGATACAAATTAGTATAGTAGCATTCTCAATTATTTGCTTACACAAAAAACACCACAAGGGCTAGACATTAAAAAGAAATAATAGTTTCTTCACCAAGCCAAATATTTCATGGAAATCAATGGACACCTTTATAAGGTATGTTCTGATGACTTGGTCTGATGGTGTGTTCCCAATGTGGATCAATTGTGAATTCTCCAAGATGCTCATGAGGGCCCTTGTGGGGGTCATTACGCTGGGAGATGAACAACCATTAAAATATTTCTTGCAGGATATTATTGGCCTACATTGTTCCAGGACACTCATCATTTCGTCCAATCCTGTGAGCGTTATCAACACGATGGGGGAATGACTGCTAGAATGGAGGGTCCACAACAATGGAGTCAACCCTTAGAACCCTTTGACATATGGGGTATTGATTTTATGGGGCCTATTATACCAATGTCCAATGGAAAAGCCTAAATTATTGTTACTGTTAACTATTTTACAAAGTGGGAAAAAGCAACTGCTGTTATGGACTGTACATCATCTACTGCTGCATGATTTTTCCAACAACAAATTGTAAACAGGTTTGGCATGCCTTGTGCAGTTATCTCTAACAATGGTACACATTTTACAGGTACGACTTTTTGAAAGTTAATACAATGCTTAAGAGTCAAGCATAACCTGACTACACCATATCACCCTTAAGTGAATGGTCAAGCCAAAGTCACCAATAGGGAAATCATGAGAATCTTGACGAGAACCATTAGCAAGTATAGGCGAGACTGGAGCACCAAACTAAACAATGCTCTTTGGGCATACCACTCCACATGGAAACTCCTTATAGGATATTCTCCCTATGAGTTAGTATATAGTAAACTTCCAACACTTCCTATTCAAGCTGAGCTCTATACACTATCTACAGCATGTGACCTCAACCTTGACCTCAGTCTAGCACAGAAAGAATGATTAATGAACCTTAACTTGCTAGATAAAAACTAATTAGCTGACCTATCATCCAATGAAGTGCATAAGGCCTTTAACAAGCAACGTCATGACCTAAGAATTAGGAAAGTTACATACAAACCAAGAGATAAGGTTCTTTATTGGAACCCTACACATGTGCCACAACAAACTAAATTTCAAATGCTAAGGGAAGGACCTTATATTATTCATGAAACTTTTCCTTCATGGGTCATGATGATATACAAACCTAAAAGCCCAAATAAGAAATTATTGGTCAACATCCAACAAACCAAACCTTTCCATGAGCTTAAAATGGCTATTACTAACACTACCTCTATTGATGAATAGCCTTGCTCATTATTTCGGATCTCCTCCTTTTCACTCAGTCATGGGGGAGATGGCCACCAATGCTAGTCATTTTAAAGCCTCAGCTTCTTTTGTTCCTGTTTGTTTTATATATTTTTGTTTTGCACATTTTCATATTTACTTGTTTTTTTTTACACCATCATTAACATTTTTACTATTTCTTTCTCTATTATATTTTGTTTCAGTTACTTTCACTTGTCGTATAATAAGTGCTCATGATGGTCGATTGTACTATAATGGTATTGGTCGTTAATGTTTGGTTTTACCTTTGACTATCAATGTTGATGCTAAGATATGGTTTATTTTGATAAAATAGGCAATGCTTCCACGTCATCCATTCATCCATACAACTCCATGATCTACCTTTATTTTGCAAATGTATTGTCCCTTTTTCTAAGCAAACTTATTAATGAATTGGTGGCTTGGTATTCTTCAAACCAAGGAAAGGTACAAATGGATTGAAAAGGGTGTGACTTCAAGGGGGTTTGAAGCATTTGTGCTGGCTATTCTCTTGGGTACTTGGATTCTTTTCATAGTTTCTCTGCCATTCCACTATTGACCAATATTAGGAAGTTGACTAAATCAAATAAGTCTTTGCATGGTGTCGTTCTCACTCAAAAAACAAAAAAACAAAAAAATCTAGTGGTAATTCAAAGCATACCCCTTAGACATAATAAAGTAACATGGGCTACAAGCACTAGTTATGGCACTAGAAAGACATGTTACCCATGCCTAAACGTTCCCTCTAACTAAGGCCCTTTCTCGCTTTTGGCTTCTCTATCTTTCTCTTGTTGGAATGGTGGTGTCTCTGTGGAAGCATTCTCGTTGCTTCAAGAGGATGGATTGGTTAAGTGTGTTGATGTGAGGTCACTAGATGTGGTTAGTTTTAATCTGGAGTTGGGCTGAATTGTATTAAGTCACCTTAGGCACATACTACACAAGGGACTTTACACAACCTTAATTTTGGGATTCCATTCTCTCTTTCTGTATTACTTTCCATATTCCACCTTATTGCTAGTTTTATGATTAGTCTATATCTTGGTTGACGCATTGTTATTCCTTGGTAAACTCTTGTGGGTAAGTTCTTAACCATTGTTTCCATATGTCATTCCTAGAGCCTATGGACTCTTTGGTTTGTGGGTTTGTCAAGGAATAAAGGGCATGAGCCTACTTTGGGGAGGACCCACTAGCATTTCTTTTTGGTGTAATTGTTAAGCTCTTTCCCTTACACATTTCTTGCAATCACCTATTTCTCATTCACCACAACAATGAAATCCATTTTTTTTATTCTATTGGCTTCACCATTGTTATTTCTCTCATCTTTCTTGTTCTTTAAGTTTTCCACCCTATTGCTACTGGAGGTTTGCTCTTAGTCGTGGGGGCCCTATTGCAAAATGTTTTTCATTTTATTACTTATCTTACCCCTACACCTTGGGTAATTATTAGTTACAAACCTCTAACCCAGTATCTGCCATACCCACAACCTAGCCTAGGTGCTTCATATCAAGGCAAGGTATCAACTGCATTATGTCTCATCTATCCTTGCTAATTCATGACTGTGTTGTGTGTGTAGATGAAAATCACATGAACAATGTACTAGGATAGGAGGGAGCACTCAGGATGGACTAGAGCAAAAATAATTTACACAAGGAACAAGCTTGGTCACGTGGCTATGGATGAACAACGGTGTGCACATTTTTGACATCAGCAACAATGTGCCTCATTTTCTTTTCTTTCACTCTCTTCAAGCTGTTGAATGAGGGTCTGGATGTCATCTATGTACAATGTTCACCACAATGGTTATGAACACCAATGCTGTAATATGTTTGTCGATCTGTTCATCAAGCACTTTGAGTCTGTCATTCCATGTCATCATCAGTTGTTGTTCAGTCAATAATGCAATACCTTCCCAATATTTTATAAGGAACATGAAGATGAGTTTTCATTTAGTTGTGGGGGTATGATGAATCATGATATTGGGATTGCGATATCGGATCCACGATATCGGAGCCCACCAAGCGATATCGGACACTTGATGTCTAACCTATCTCGTTGCCTATAAATAAGAGATTGGGATGCTTGGTTTGATAGTTAGTTTTCTAGTCTCTTATCTGAACTCTTGCAGTTTTCCCTTCCTAGAGTTAGAATTATTTCTGAGTGTCCATAGTAGGAGTCATAAAGTGAATGGATCTTTATTTAAGCATTGTGTACTTGAGCACACCTTGTGTCCATAAATAAAGATGAACTTTGTGATAAATCTTGCAACATTCAAAATAGCTTATTTATTGCATTTAATGTTATTTACAATTATTTAACACTTTCCTTAGTTAATTGATGTTGTTTTCCTAGACTATTAATTCTCAAAAAGTAAGCACACTTAGTACGACCACTTCGAGCATACGTGGAACACTTGGTAACCTAGTAACAACTAGCGTTTGGTAATCCCAATAGTGTTACACTCGTTCAAGATGTGTCTAGCAAGTGGGAATGGATGCTGGTGTTAGGTCTAGTTAGAGCATAATTGATTAATTAAATGAAATTAGTTAATTAATTATCTCATTTTTGTATTTTTAGCACCAAGACATAAAACATAAAAGGTATAAAAATCATATACCTTAAGTTTACTTAACCATAAAATTGTGCCTTATGAGTAAGCTTGGGAAGACAACAATCGCACAACCCATCCTTGTTCTATGAAGGTGCATAAGCACTTAGTCCTTGGAATTCAACCGAATCACACATGAACACTCACATTTGTATGGTTGGGCATAGGGGTAGCTCGCCACTCATCACTAAGTGTAATACTTGGAGGATATCATGAGATGAAATACATGACCCAACCATATGAACCTCCTAATGAGCAGTTAAGAAAAGACCATGCCATCAAAACAAAACATGAACAAGACTAAGAAAAGATAGTCAATTCTACTGCTATCTTGGAGGAGCTTGATGGAGATGTGTTCATTATTAAACAACTCCACCACAATCATGAGATCCAATCACAAACACCTATCATTCAATTGGATGAACCTGTCAAAAATCAATCACACTCTGAATTAGTAGAGACGCTCAGGTGGGAGGTAAAGGATTTAAGACACAAGAACGACTCAAGGCCAAGAGTTCCTACTAGCTTTCACATAAACAAACATCAAAGTCATCATAGGAGGACAAGCTAGCACTATTCTCCTACTACCTCATTTGCATCCTCACAATCATCAAAAGACTCTCATAGGAAGAGGAAAAATTGGAAAGACCATGATAGGGAAGAAAGGAGAACACATGACTTCCATGGCTATCATGACTATTACTCAAGACATTCTAATTCAGAAATGAAAAGTATGAGCAATGCAAACATATGGATTGCAATAATCATGAAAGGAATTAGCACAAAAGGGGATACTACTACAATTAATCACACAAACATGATCAAGATGATGAACCCCTAATGGAAACTTGTAGCATGTTTAACATATAGGAAGTTGTTCACATTCCAATTAGGCACGTGAGGGATAGCCAAATCAAATGGCTCGATATGAACAACATGCAAAGATTTGAAGGTGGCTATAATGTTGATTCACAACATCACCTTCAAGCTTTCCACAATGCATGCATCTTACAATCTATCGAAAGTGACTAGAAAAATTTAAAGTTGTTTCCCAGAACACTTATGAAGGAGGCAGAGAGCTAGTACAGATCACTAGAACTTGAATCAATCTAACGCTAGAGTACCATGCTAGAACTATTTAAAGATAAATATCAAACTTATTCGTGAGTGTCTAACTTAAGAAAAAAAATCCAAGGATGAAAGAAAGGGACTTATGAGACCCTTGATGTAGTAATGGGTAGATACAATCCATTGTTGCACAAATGCCAAGGCCATGTATTCTCACCAAGGGAACAACTCAGGCACATTGTAAATGGGTTGCAAAGTATAACTAGAGAGACTCTTTGGATTTATGCCCAAGGAAAATTATCAGAAATGACTACCCATAACATCCAGAGATTAATTGATCAAGTAGAAAAGGAAGAATGAGAATTTAAGAAGAGAGAGTCAACTGAGAAATATATCATAGATCCATCAATTAAAGAGAGAGATATGCATATATGTAACAAGTAAGAGGATGAAACCTTGAAAGATGTTATCTAGAGAAAGACAATACCTATTTAAAAATTAGTCAATGATATAGTGACTAAGGTAGAGAAAGTCTAGGATCTAGTGGATGAAAAATTTGCTACAACCCTAAAGATTGTGGAAGAAAAGACTAAAAAAGCACTTAACAGGGATAAGGAAAGGAAGAAGAAAAGAGATCATGGATGATAAAGTTATAAGCATAAAAGAAAAGTTGCTACCATTTGATGAGTGGCAAGTATGCCCTATGTCCAACCATATGAATCACTAGTGTTCACTTGGCGATCTAGTGGAATTCCAAGGAATTTAGGTTTCTAAGTACGCCAACTCTAGGAGGTGAATCTAATCATGGAAATCGTTGTCTTCCTAGTCACACTTGTGAACCGCATGTGTATGGTTAAGTGTAATTGAGGCATATGATTTTTATCATTTTATCTTTTATGAATTAAGTTGCTAAAGAATAAAGAATAAAGTAATTTTAATGTTTAACTAACTAATTGATCTAAGAATTAACTAATGTGTAACTATTCCCAACATAAGCATTCGTTTCCACTTATCGTACACATCCTGAACATGTTTAACGCTACTGGGTTATCAAACATTAAGCATTAATGGGATTACGAAGTGTCAAGTGTATGCTTGAAGTGATCATACTTATGTGCTTTAATTAATTGCTATTTAATCTATCTTAATTAATCACTTAATTATTTAATTACTTAACCATTAAAGGAAATTACTTGAAATATTAAATGTTACAATGTTTGATCAAAAAGCTTGTCTTAATTGCTGCACACATTAAAGTGTTTAGGTACAATAGTGCTTAAATAAATATTCACACACTCTTTGATTCCTACTGTGGGCACTTAGAAAAATATTCTAATTATTGGGAAGAAAATTTGTTATAACTGTGAGACTTGATGTCACAAATGTGGTGGAAGGTGTGCATTTATAGGCAAAAATAGGATGCCCCATCGATGGGTACACATCAACGAGTTAAACCCTATGTTGATGGGATTACATCAATGAGATCTTGTTGACGAGGTTGCGTTGATGGCATCCCATCAATGCAACCAAACCATTTGACTCATCATACCCCCACGACTAAATGAAAACTCGTCCTCAAGTTCAAGACAAAACAAACATACAAAAATTTTGGTGTTCAAGAAAACAAAAATTTAACACCAAGATAAAACTAACAAACATAATTCCTCTGATGATGTGAAGATGGTGAAGAAGATTAAATGATCCCAGGTGGTGGAGGCTCCTAAGGTTCCAAAGGGCCTTCTTCTTCTTCAAGCGAACATGGTGGTTGAGGTGATTATGGTTGTCCTGCAACAATTACAACTTATGGTGGAAGATGAAGGTCTCCAACAATGCCTTCTGTTGGCACATTTGGCTATTCCATGGAATAGTAAGACTCTTGATTTGAAAACTAAACTCATGGGTTTAATTTTGGTAAGCCTCTTGCTTCATTTTCAATAACTTATAAAAGTCAAGTCATGCTTCTAACCTTATATATTCAAAGGTTGTTGGCATATCAAAGTTCAATTGTCCGATTGTTAAGACTTTTTTGGTTTTAAATCAAAGTTTGAATGAGACTATTATGGGTGTAATTTTGGGGCAAAAAACTGGCTTGTGGATATTCCAAATATTAGCCAAAATCCGCCGCCGATGGTTAAATAGATTTCAGTGGAAACATTGGAATACCATTCTGGAAAATATTTCAACACAATTTTGGCACAGCCATTGAGAATGGTTACGAAAAATGCCAAAACCCTCACTCATGTAGTTGCTGGCAACACAAGCAGAACCCAAAAACCTGGATTTGTGCCCTGAAACTCTTATTGCTGCTGGACAGAACTTGCACTGAAGACCATCCGTTTGCCTCGAGCGCCATTGTTGTTGCCATCAACGCCACTGCAGTTGCCGTCACGAGCACTGTTGCTGGAGACGAATAGGCCGTTGCCGTTCGTCTGCGTGCCTATCTGAGCGCTGTTCTAAGTGCGAGCCGACGTGCCGAGAGAAGCAGAGTCGATGCCAGCACCTACAGCAAGGCAGGTGGAGGAACATCGGCAAGAGAGAAATGAGCGACGAGCGGATGAACAACGGCACCAACACAACACACAACTGCGACAATCAGAGGACCCTGCCGATGTCTGCCACATGTAAAAAAAATTCTTCTCTGCCTAGCCGCGGTTGCGATTTGTTACTGCTGAGTCTGGAGCAAGTCCCCCACCGATGCACTGATCTTCAGGGTTTCTGATGCCGAAACCCTCAAATCTGAACCTGTGCACATTTGCAAAAATGATCCCATGTAAAGGTTTGGCTGTGAGTACACTGCAAAAATCCATGGGCAGAGAACAAAAGGCAGAAAATAAAGGTTGCAAAGAAGTTAGATCCAACGGCAGGCGCGTTTTTAGCTCGTCCCTGTAACTTCCAAGAATTTGTGCAGGTTACTTCCTTGCCAAAAAGGGTTCTTCTTCCAAAGGACTTATTTCAAATTTTTAGGCAATATGTCATTCACTCCTCCTGCAACCTACCTTCCAAAACAGTAGCCATGTCCAACGCCGATGCATTCGATATCGCATACCAGTCCGGTGAATGCAGCAACAAAGACACAAAGCCATATCAAGACAGGTGTCTGGAGATATTTTGGGCCGATGCTGGTAAACCGGAGTTGCAGTTTATCAAATAAAATTTTAAATAATCACAATACCATATACACTAAGTGTGAAGCCCCGGTTATAAACTTACCTTTTTTTTTAAATTTAATTATCCCAAGACTTCAAAC
>MNCI01025282.1:753813-777270 GCA_015680685.1 Gnetum montanum | reverse complement strand
GAATCTTGCTCTATTTCTAGTTTTCTTGTGGAACTATCTCTTTCTCTGGGGAAAATTAGGAGTAGATTGTGGAGTTGTGCTCAAATGTTTTTGCAAAAAAAAAATTGTTACAAGTAGGTATTATAAGGACCGCGTAGACTAGGCAATTGAACAAAATAGGAAATTTTCAACAACTCACAGTACTTGGCAAAGTTGGCTGAATCTCTTTAAATTAAGTCATTTGTAGTTTACACGCAACACAATCGTTACATTTCTCACAACCGCACGCCGCAACAGCACACACACATACTCACATTAACTACTGAGTTTATTTGGAGGTATCTAGGCCTTGGTGTTGCCAGAGACCAGCAGGCACCTAAATCCTGTTCGAGGACACTCGTTGGCAGTCGCGTCCCAAATGGTCGTCAACACCTTCATCTTCTCCTTTTTACTCCAAGGATTATTCACAATTCATGCTACATCTCCAATGTGGGATGGAATGTGAATATCCCATGGATAGGTCATTGTAGGAAATAGCTCCTTAACATTCACGAACCAAGTAGCAAACTGTTTATGTTCAATATTAAATACTTTGAGTGAATTGCACAGCTCTTGGTAATCATTCATTCTCTTGGCTAGGTTCTTAGTAGTTGATCATTGATTAGTGAACTTTGAATTGAGAACCTTGAGTTTGAAATTAGCAATCTCAAGCTTCTCCTTGGTTTCTTTATGATGCTTAAACTTTTCCTTGTATAATAAGTACAAGCTAGTCACTTGTTTCTCTAATTTTGACCATGGCCTACCTATAGTCAACATTGCTAGATCTACATAACGAAGAATGGCAAGCTCCATGTACTTCTTCATCTCCTTGGTCTGCAACCCCTTCATGTGAATTTTTGCTTTGTTGTATGCATTCAACTCATCAAAGATAGGTTTCCATATATCACCTCCTTGCTAGAGTTATTGAAGGGTCTCATTCACTTTTGCCTTTGCCAATTGTATTTCCTTTTCATTGATTTCCTTGTATAGACCAACTTGATCTATATAATGGTTCCTAACTCTCTCAAATTTAAGAGCCTTGTTTTTCCATGTGGTTATCTCTATCGTAGATTTTTGGCGAAGGGCTTGGACTTCCTCCATGGAAAGATTTCTGTTGCCAATCTCCTCAATTCATTGTTTACTTAGGCTAGCTACTCCTATTTTTTATGGATCAAATCTTGCATTTATTGCTTCTACACATCAACATTTTGCAAATAATTATTCTCTTTGGTCAGAATCTTATTCTCCCTACGCATCTGGTCTAAGTCCTTCTGGATGTTGTGCATTATGGCATTGGCTAAGGACTGGTCAAAGATGGTCATCTCCTTTGTGTTCTCAACCTTTTTAAGCTTGTCCTAAAGCTATTTGAAAGCTTCATCATGTGTTAGTGTAGGGTTGAGAAATGCAAGATCAACGAGTTGGGCTCTTAATTTAGCAACCTCCACAGCCAAGCATTAGTGTTGTGCTCTAGCTATTTCTAGTTACCCCTCCATTATTATGTATTTGCTCCTCACTTCAAGCAACTTAGATTGGATTATAGTGATTGTATCTAGAAGGTCAAAGACATTTAGAATTGGTTGCCTAGTTCCAACCAGTGTGTCCAACAACTCCTTGTGTTGGGCTACACTCAATATACTACTAAGGGTTCCTATGAATGTCTGCACATCTTTGAGTGTAGACACATCTAGTATAGATGCTGCAGGTGCATTCAATGCTTTGGTAATTCTATTAGCAACTACCTCTACTATTGTCTTTTACCTATGATGTTGCATCAACAAAATAGTTAGCCCCTCACCCTCCTCTAGATGCATAAAAAAGTAGCAACATTTCTAGAAATTTTTTGGAATTACTGCTATTGAGAGAGAGATACCATTATCTCTTAGGAACTAGTATTTAATCTTGTAGGCAACTACATTCTTTGGGCTAGGAAAATTAGTTCACCTCCTTCCATTTGACTTATTATTTGGGCTACTTCATTAAGGTGGCTCATTACTGAGTGATACATGGATCACCACCACTCGTTCTAGCTTATTGCTTATTTTCTTACAAGAGCTACTCTCAGATCTTGTGCATGTGCTCAATGGTAGCATGGGCCTTTGGTGTTGTTTCATGAGTAGGTGGTGGAGGTGGTGGTTGCTACTCTTCTTCTTAGATGACTTTAGCAGGCACTTTGTCCTTCATCATTTTTTCCTAGGAGGTGGTTGGAGCATGTCGGATGACATCATTTTTGTAGCATGTTATTCCTTCCCTCTTGCATAGTTTTAGGATAATACATGGGAGGGAAAGTGCATTTCTTTCATGTTCATTTTGTTTAAATTGCATCTGTATCTCAAGATAGATTAGCTATGGAAGATTGACTGGGAATTTATCACTTAGAACGACACAAGCATAGGTGAAGCAAGCTATAATTTTGCTTGGCCTCATTGTTGGGTTGAGATGAAAGGCCATAATCTTAAACTATGCATGTTTCACAATGGGTAGTGCACCATACTTCTTATTGTCTACTCCGTAACACTACTATGTCCATTCTTTCTTGATGCCAAGATCTACCTGCATTGGAATCTCTACAAGATTTGCCCTAGTTTTTGGTAACCCAAGGACCTTTATAGTGGCTTTCACCGAGTAGAACACTGAAATGTCCTTAATTTTGACTATTAAACCATCCTACTGATTATTCTAGAATAGATATGTTTATCCCATGAACCACTCCTCACTGGAAGTGATTGTAGACTACATGGGAGAGTTCTGCAATTGAGCTTTGACTTCTAGCAGTGCGAACTCCAACAAAGGTCCAAAGTTTAACTCTTGGAGCAGAGATTTCTAGACCTCCTTGTTCACAATCTACTTAAGGCATGCCCCCATCAAGGTAACCTCAAGGTTTATTTTTGGTTTAGGTGCCTCATCTCAGTGAGACTATTTTGTTGCAGCTACTTCTTCATGAATTTGCTAGATAGATTCCACTTCGCGCTCCTCCCAAAGAGGTTCCATTGCATGGATCTCTACTTGCTCATGAGGTTGTTCTTGGCCCCTTCCCATTTATAGTCATTTTTCCCTTAGTTAAGATAGTCCTCCTTCCTTTGTGTGTTTTCCTTTAGGTACCATCTATGCTTAAAACATAACCAAGGATTAGCACATAATGTATAACTTATAATATTTAAGTACCTTGTCTCATTAGGCAGTTACACCTAGGCTAAGTTTGGACCATGGAAAATTGGTTATTTTACTATTATTTTAATGTTATTTCTTTTACAATGTCATCAGAGCTTGTTGGAAGGGTTTAACTTTCATAAATTGATGTTTTAATGTTGGTTTCTTAGTTAAACCTTTGTGGTAGTTAGAAAAATCACAAAAAAAATTTTGTTGAAAACTTAACGTTTGTGGCCCCCCACAATAAGGAGCTTACTTCTAATAGCTATAGGATCAAAGAACAAAGTGATTCAAACAAACGGTTAAGAAGATATGGATCTTGGAAGGTTCTAGGCTTTGAAAAGTTCAAAAACTTCCACCTCATTTATGAGTAAATGTGAAAAATCACTAGGTGTTTGCATGTGGATCTTATGATTAAATGACCTAGTGAAGTCCATCCTTAGTCTAGATTAAAACCAACTACTTTCAGTGACTTCACATCAACACTCTAGGACCAATCCACCCCCTCAAGATATAAGAATGCTCCTGCATATTAACCAACATTCTTTATTGAGAGGAAAAGAGAAGTAGAAAGTGACCAAGGGCCTTAGTTAGAGAAGACCTTCAAGCATGGGTAACATATCTTTCAAGTCCCATAACTAGTGCTTGTAGTCCATAATTTTGTATAAGCTGTGTGCTTTGCATTCCCATCATTTTTTAATTTTTTTGATGTTTTATGTTTTTATGGATTGTTTTGTATGGGAACTACACCATGCAAAGACTTATTAACTTCCTAGTATTGGTCGACACAGAATGGTAAGAAATCCATAAAAACACTCATGCACTTAAGTCAGTAGAAAGCCATAGAGAGCATTGAATCCCCTTGAAGTCACACCCTTTTCAAACCATTTGAATCTTTACCAAGTTTGAAAATTACCAAGATCATAGGTTTGTTAAAGTTTCAAATGAAAAGGGACCTCATACTTCCAAAACTAGGAAAATAATAGAGTTTTTGGATAGGTGGATGATGTAGAATCACTGCCTATTCCATGAAAAATAAACTTTGTCTTAGTCATTAGTCATAAAAATTTAAAAATAGAACTAGACGTTAGTAATCAAAAACATTAAGTATAAACCATCATTAGCAAATAGCTACAACATCACTGTGTCCTGTTGGCAACAAAGCACTTTCTTAGAAAACAAGAAAAATTCACACCAAAAATAAAGTAAAATATAAAATAAATTATAAAATATTCAAGAAATTCTAAACATAATAATGATGTTATAAAAAAAATTTTAAAAAAATAAAGTGTAAAAATCAAGTGTAAAATAAAAAAGGTTCAAATATTGAGGAGCCACTTTAATTAGTTAGCATGTATAGCCATCTCCCCCACAACTAAGTTGAAAGGAGGAGATCTGAAAAATTGAGCAAGGCTATCTATCTGATGAGTGGTCAACAATCACATTTTTGGTGTCCTTTCGATCTACCATTGTAAGATCAAATTCCTACAAGATCATAAGCCATTATATGACATGGGGCTCACCATTGGTTTATTCATCAAGAAGCAAATGGAACTATGGTCTATGTGCACAAATAGCTTGTATTCAAGCACATAGTGCCTAAACTTCTCTAAGGCATACAACACTACCATCAACTCTTTCTTCATTGTGGTGTAGTTGAGCTATGCACCCACAATGTTTCCGCTTGTGCAGTGGATGTAGTATGGTTATTTCTGATCATCCAATTGCATAAGCATAGCTCCCAAGGCATAGTTTGATGCATTCATCATGATGTGAAATGGTCAGGACCAGTCAAGTGCTCATAAAATTGGAGTCTCTACAAGTCTCTCTTTAAGTTGCTAGAATTGCATTGCACATTCCTCGGTCCATACAAATGGAGCATCTTTCTTTGTAAGCTCCACTAATAGTTTTGTGATCTTAAAGAAATTCTCTTTAAATCACTGATAGTAGCTAGTGTGTCGAAGGAATGATCATACATCTTTAATAGTTTTTAGTTGATGGGTAATTCCTTGGATGATCCTAATATTTTCAAGGTCCACCTCAATCCCTACTTGTGAGTTCTATGTCCAAGCAAAATGCCCTTTTGGACCATCAAATGGCTCTTTTACCAATTGAGTCAAAGATTAGTCTCCACACACCTTTTAAGCACTTGCTCAAGGTGGTCCAAGGCCTACTCAAATGTAGCACCATAGGTAGAGAAGTCATCCATGAAGAATTCTACCCCACTACTAAACTACTGCTAAAAATGCTAAGGATAAGGCATTTGAAGGTTGCAGGGACATTGCATAGACCAAATGACATCTTTCTATACACAAAAGTCCCATAAGAACTTGTGAATGTAGTTTTGGTCTAATCTTCCAGTGTGATCTGAATTTGGTTATAGCCACTATAACCATCCAAAAAGTTGTAGATACAATGCCTAGAAATAGTGTTTAACACCTGGTCTACAAATGGCAATGGAAAATGATCTTTGTAAGTTGCCATGTTCAATAGCCTACAATCAATACACATCCTCAATTTTCCACATTTCTTTGGCACGATCACAAATGAACTAACCCACTTGCTATCCACAATTGGATAGATGAACCCTACCTTGAGAAGTTGTTCAATTTCTTCTTTGATAATCTACTTCAATTTTGGATTCAGCTATCATTGCAATTGCCTCTTTGGCTTGATGGAAGGATCAGTATAGATGCAATACTGGCATATCTAAGGATCAACCCCAATGAGTTTAGGATATGACCAAGCAAAGGTTGTTTGCCATCTATTAACCATGTTCAATAGGTTATCTTTCTGCTTAGGAGCAAGGTTGGCATTGATTATCACTAGCTTACCATATGTCATAAATGCATACTCCATGTCGGAAGGTAGAGTTTTCAACTCTAAGGGCTACTATTTAAAATTCTCACGGATTTCCAACTCTCCTCAATAGGTATCATCAGGTTCATCATCAGAGAGTTGGAAATGAACTTGCTCAAGTTCATCCATGCCTTCAACATAGGCGCATGTTAAACTCTCAGTGGGTTCCATGTAAAGTGTGTTGCTTTCAAGATTAACTATTAGCCATTGGGTGTCCTTCTTTTTTATGGCTATTATGTACAGGAACCTTTGAGTTTCAAATTTGTCTACACAATGTCTACATGCTTTAATTGATGTTCTTTTCATGGACCATAGTTTCTACATATAGTTGCACCTTGTATCATTGTACATGATGCATGGAACTCTCTTCTTCTCAATCTTTCCAAATGTATTTTCCTTTAAAATCTCTAAGGAAGGATCTCAAATTCCAAATCATACATCAATGATACTTAGCCAAGCCCTTCCCATGATAATTAGTAAGTCCCCTTTGCAATTTTCAACACAGATCACTAGGAAGTTAGCAGGATAGGATCACCCATGGATGGTAGTCACAATGTCCTCCAAAATTTAACTTAAGACAAATGTTACTCTTCTTGAGTGGAGGCAGGTTTCAAGCTTTATACATATCATTAAAAATTATATTAACATCAAAACTTGAATTCATAAGAGCTTTGCAAAGCTCATTCCCAATGATTTGAAGATAGATTAAGGGACTTCTAGGATCAGATCTTTTTCTAGGAAGGTGACCAACCTTTATCTAATCAGTTACCACATGGGTTAACATGATGATATGCACTTTGGAAGGTGTTTGGTTTGAAGAGAACTCCAATGGATTGGATGTAGAGGATGCAAAAGAAGGAAGGTTATTAGCTACATGAGTCTATGAGGTCTTTACAAGACTATTGGTTTGAAATAATGGTCTTTTTCTAGGTTTGGGTTCCGAATCACTTGGCTAAGGAGCCAACTATAAGTTAACAACCTTGGTAGCATTATGTTGTTGTAGTTGGGCTGGAATTTAAACCTACTTTGATAGAGTAGGTGGTAATTGGGTTGAGGGTAGAGGGACATGAATAGAAGGATGAGAAGGATGATAAGGATATGGGAACTCTTCTCTTGAAAATGGAGAATGAGCTCTGTAAGACTTAGGAGGGTAGTAGTGATGCTAAAAAGAGATGTGACTGGAATAGTCACATGGAGACATGGGTTGCTGAACATATTACCCATATGGATTAGGCTATCTATAAGGGTATTACTACCTTGGTGTTGGCATCCCCCATAATTGTAGATGTTGTCATTGATGATATTGCTCAAATGGTCATGGTGGAGCTCCACTTACATAAGAGGCTTGCTAGTGGTGGAACTGCCTTGGATTTCCTTAAGGATAAGCCAACATTCTAGGTGCTTGCCTTCTTACCAATCTAGGATTTAGAGCATACATCCCAAATTCTTGCAAGTGTGAGAAAATATGGCAGCATCCCTTAGGATGTTCATATTAGCAAACATCACACTCACCATCATCATCTAATTCAGACTCCATAACCTCTTCTACAGTAACAGCTTTACCCTTACCCCTTTGGTGGGCACAATCAACTTCCTTCCTTCTCCTATGATCACGATCACTACTTTGCTCTTCGGAAGCCTCTACTATTTTTAGAGTTGTTTGGAACTTTTCATTCAAAGAGTTCCACATTTTTCCTACCTTAGCTAAAATTTTGAAGATAGATTTCTAAATCAGCAACGTCTTTCATTACACCACTTCATTAAGTGATGCCTATTCCTTGTTGTCAATGAACTAAAGTTTCATTTTTCTAATGGAAGGGTATTGGTTGTATTCCTTCACACTTTCTCTTTTTTCAAACTCACCTTCTTCTTTAGCAACCTACTCAATGAACCTTTAGATCTAATGGCCTCTAAGTTCTAACAGTCTCCCTTGGGCATAGACCCTACGAGTTCTTCTCATTTCTAATTGAAGCCCATCTATGATATGATGAAGCTACTCCCTGTGAGAATAACCATGGCTAGGACATCTATGCAATAAGGAATAGTACCTACCCAGGGTTACATCCAAGGGTTCATGTGTTCCTTGTCACCAACATTGGATCTTCTTTCTCAAGTTGGATACTCAAGAGTACGTCTAATATTTGTCATTAAATAGCTTAAGCATCGCACTTCATCTATGAATTGATTTCAACTCCAAAGAGCATTACCAACTTTCTACTTCTTTTATGAGTGTCACGGGAAATAGATTAAATTTTTGTCAATCATTTTCTATCTTTTAAGAGGCACAAGCATCGTGAAAGGCTTATATATGGTCCTACAGATCTGAATTTTATTCACCTTCCAATTTGGGGGATGTTGTTCATATTCAACTACTTTATTTGTCTATCTTTCACATGTCTTGTTGGAATTCTAATTACCTCTACAATGTTCAACATGTTTCAAGTAGCAAGCAAAGGCTCATCATAGTCATGACCTTTATGATCACCATGATGCCTATGATGTCCGTTGTTGTCCCTTCTCTCATGGTGGTGGGCCTCCTTAAATTTCCATGCCCCTAATCTTGATCATTCCAACAAGTCCTACCATCATGATCATTCTTATCCCACCGATCACCTCCATCACAATCACACCCTCTATGGCTTTGGTTGGAGCTTGAGGAGGAAAAAGAAAAAGACAAAGGATAAGAGGAGGGAGGACTAGCATTGTGATGCCTACCATCCCCTCTTTGATTGTCATGGCCATGATCATCATGATGCTTGCCTTCATCCCTACCATGGCTCCCACCTTTGGATCCCCCATGATCATGGGATTTGTTCTTGCCTAAACTAGAATTATTTACAATGGACTATAAGTTCTAATTCAAGCCCCCTTCATCAAAACCAAAGGGAGGAGATTCAGTGAAATGAGAACCCCTAGATAAGGGATCCTCACTAGATTTTTCATCCAACAAGAACAAGGGGTTATTGAACCATTTCCCCATCATAACTTCATAGCATTTTTCCTATTGTCAATCAACTTTGCATTATGCTTTGATGGGATGATAATCCCTTGAGTCATGGCCTTGCATAACATATTCAGCATGGAGCCCCTGGATGCCTAACCTCATAAGAGTTTGGAGTAACATCCTAGAAACTAATTGACCAGGCAACAACACAATGTTGCCATCCATGTCTCTCCACTGCATCTGATCATCTTGATTTAGGAAAAAGGTGAAATCAGGCACATACTTATCAGGATGAGTATATACCACTTAGCATTGTTAGGGCACTGGCTAGTTTGATTGTTTATTCCTTGAATTGGATGTATGCTCGAAATTAGGTGGAGAATCATCTCTACGAGAAGAAGACATTTTTGAATTTGAAGAAAATTAACAATGTTCTTTTTACAATTATTATTAGTGTTAGAATAATTATGACTTTAAGGTTTGATCCAATGATGTGAGTAATTTTATCTAAGTCCTAGAAGCACACAAAACTAGCTAAAGTCCCTCGCAATGGCACCAATGATGAGCGGCAAGTATACCCTACACCCAACCATACAAATCACTAGTGTTCACTCAGCAATCTAGTCAAATTCCAAGGACTTTAAGTTTCTAAGTACACTAACTTTAGAAGATGAATCTAATCATGGCAATCGTTGTCTTCCCAATCACACTTATGAAGTACAAGTGTATGGTTAAGTGTAATTGAGGCATATGATTTTTATCATTTTATCTTCTATGAATTATATCACCAAAGAATAAATTAATTTAATGTTTTCCTAACTAATTGATCTAAGAATTAACTAATTTTTAACTATTCCCAACATAAGCATCAGCCCCCACTTACTGTACACATCTTGAGCACATTTAACACTATTGGGTTACTAAACATTAAGCATTACTGGGATTACCAAGTGTCAAGTGTATGCTTGAAGTGGTCATACTTATGTGCTTTAATTAATTACTATTTAATCTATCTTAATTAATCACTTAATTACTAAATTACTTAAAACATTAAAGAAAATTGCTTAAAATATTAAATGGATAAAGGAAACAAGTACTCTAGTTCAAGTACTGTAAGGTTTGATCTGAAAGCTCATCTTTATTACTACACACACAAAATTTCTTAGTTACAATAGTGCTCAAATAAAGATTCGTATACTCTTTGACTCCTATTACAGGCATTTAGAAAAATATTCTAACTATTGGGAAGAAAAACTGCAAGAACTTTGTTACACCTATGAGGTTTGATGCCTTAAATATGGTGAAAGGTGCACATTTATAAGTGAAAACCAAGTGCCTCATCAATGGGTATATGTTAATGAGTCAAATCCTACTTCGATGGGATCACATTGACAAGATCCCATCAACAAGGTCAAGTCAACAGCATCCCATTGACATAGCCAAACCATGCAACCCATCACCATTGAAGGATGTACTGACTCTAATTCAAAGGAAGAAGAAGGATGCAATGTTTACCAATATGAACATCCTAAGGGATGTTGTCCTATTATGAAAAACTTTTAAGAATTTGCGACATATGCACTCAATCCAAGCTTTTTCAAAAAGTAGATGCCCAAAAGGCTACCTTATCTTCAAGGTAATATCAGGCATTCCTTCTAGCCAACATATTACCCAAATAGAGCCTACCCTCAACCACAGGAGCAATATCAACAATAGTGGTAAAAACCACAGACATGGATAATGTCACCACCAAGGCAACAATATCCATATAGGCAACCAGACCCTTATGGATATTATGTTTAGTGTCTAATATCTCTAGGAAACACATCAGTTCAAACTTCTTCTCTTTATTATCCATTAGAATACTACAGACCTACTGCTTCAAGGATGGATCATAGTCCTTATGCACAATCATTAGTAGTTGGCCCATCCAATTCCCCTTCCAATCCTTTGCCACCAAGGTCACCACCTACTATGCAAGGGGAATTACCATCATAACCATAGTAGAGGAGAGCTGTAAGGGTAGTAAATGTACAAGTGGAGGATCTTACCAACGACACTAAGGGCCAAATAAAGAAATGTCCTTTCTTTTGGACAAGTCCTAAAAAGGCTAATAGAGTTAGAACTTCATCGAGACCAAATTCTCCTACAATATATTCTCTTACCAAAAACAAGTTTCCATAATCATGCAACACAAACATGCTTATAGAAATAGTCATAGAACAGATCAAGGTAGAGTCACTTCCTAAGAAGAGAATTGATTTAGGATTTCCTTTGATTTATTTACAAGTAACTAGAAATTTGTCATGCAAAGCTCTACTAGACTCAGGTTCCAAGGTAAATTTGATCTCCTATGAGACATATCAAGCATGGAACCTACCATCCTTAAAGAAGTGTAATATTAGGTTGGATCTTGCAGATTAGTCTATTGTCATTTTTTCAGGAAAGATAGAGGATGTGGTGACCACTATCAATGTATGGTCTTATCTGACAGACTTTCTTGTAATTAATGTGAAAAATGAAGATAATGAATTTCCAATTATCATGGGGAGGACATGGCTTAGCATAATTGATGCTAAGTTAAGTATGAGATATTTATCTTTTGAAATCTCTAAGAAGGATAAGCATGAAGCCATACACATGCAGTGGATTCCATGCATCGCTACTGATAGTAAAGGATGCAATTGTGGACCAACCTTTCGAAATGGTAACATAGCTAGTACAATAGTCCATAACACAAGTGAAAGGAAAATGTGCGTAAAAGAAAGAGTAGAGGCCACCAAACCAAAAGACACCCTATGGCCAACAACTGAGAACCTTCAATTGCCCAAAATATGCATGGAATAATTTGGTTCACTTGTTAATTTCCATTCTATGAAAATGACTCCAACTAAGGACCCAAAAATGAAATTCATAAGTCATAATCATACACCAACAAGAAAAAAAACAAGGACTTAGACAATCAAAACTCAACTACCATCAAGATCACATGGGATAATAATAGAAAAGTTAAATCAATAAAGATGATAAGTGAACCACCTAAAGTGTATGATCTAGGAGATCTAGGAAGAATTTTTTGAACACTCGTCCATGAGTTTAGCTATGGGGAAGCTACCTTAACTTAATTTAGGAATTAATAAGTACTTTTCAAGTTTTTGTTTTACAATTCTTATTACTTTCCTATTTCTTGATACAATTTTTTCCATTCTTTTATACTTTTCACATTCTTTTCATTTTACACATTCTTTGATATTTTCTCATTCTCTTACATTTTTCAATTCTTTGATGATTTTCCATTCTTTAACATTTTTCATTCTTTACATCTATGTCCAATTCTTACTATCTTTTTCATACTTTGTTTTCATTTCCTTTGTAAATAATTTTTGATTGCTAATAAAACCTACCCAGAATAAGGCAAGATGTAGTCCAATAAGATGAATATTTCTCTATGTTGTCAAGTCATAAGGGACTAATTATTTGAACAATGAGACCACAACATTCATCCATTCATTCCATTAATAAGAGGTTCTTACCATGGCCATAATGATATTCTTTTCCATCATACAACTAAGAATAAAGTTGTGATCATTATTCCTAGATTGAAAAGTAAAGAACCAAGTGGGAATGAAAAGGGTGTGACATTAATGGGATTTGTGGGCTCTCTTGGATTACTTTTGTGAGTTCTATCATGTTTCCTAGGTTGTATTATATGCTTGTAGATCTAACAAAAAATGGGAGTAAGAGTAAAATAATTCTTTCCTTATCATGTCACTAGACAAACATGTTACCCATGCCTGAAGGTAGTCCTCGAGTAAGATTGACATAGATAAAAATAAAAGAGCACAAAATAAATTTCTAGGGATTCCACTAGAAAGACATGTTACCCATGATTGAAGGTAGATGGCTTCTCAAAAAATCTAAAAAATAAAAAAGTACCATAAATAAACTCCTCCCTTGGAAAATATGCCAAGTGACAATACTCCTAGTAATAATGGTAGTCTTACGGTTGTAATTCCAAGAGATGAGATAATGCAATGTCACTGGAATGTGGTCTAAACTTGGTTTGAATCTTGGATAGAAAGGCTAATGATTACTTTAACCACTAATAAAACACAAAACTTCATTATGCCTATGGAAAGATACTTCACATCCCAATTTTTGTAATTCCTTCTAAGTCCATCTCATCTCATTGTTTGAATAATCATAACTTGTGGTTTTGTGTAACTTAGTGCAATTTTCACAATTTGGTGGTACTAGCATGTGTGCTTTGCTAAATAGGTATGCGTTACATTTAACTCCTTAAGTGCCTAAGGACACTTTTAGGCATGGTTATACAAGGGCATTAAGGGTTGTAGCCTACTTTGAAAATGACCCACTTGTATAACTATTATATCTTATACTTGTCTAGCAATTCTACATCATCTTGAACCTTCCAAGATGAATAAATGTTCATCAGAACTTCCCCTTACATCACATAACTTCATTCTATACCAAAGAATTCATTACCCATTTCATCAAAACTTCATGAACTTTCATAGCCCAAGATTCCTTATTTACACACTATCCATGCCAAACTTTTGAAGAAATATGCCTCATCCATCACTCTAGACCCTCTAAATACACTTCAAACCTTCCAGACAATCAATAGGATTCATTTTCCATCTTCAAAACCTATTGAAAAATGAAAATTCTTGGCCTCTCCAATATGGAAGAAACCCTGATATTGGATCCATAAAAAAGGACAAATACGTGGGGACTTGGCCAAAATTTTTCATTTCACACATTTGAAGGTAAAGAATTTTTTTCAATTTTCTTCTTTAATTTGAGCTTTGACCTCCTACCTTCACCAAGCCATAACTTGCACATTATTACTCCAATTTTCATGATTTTTGAATCTATTTGATCCCAGAGTGCTCATCTTAGTCATGGGGATGCTAGTGAGGAAAATCTAAGCTAGTCTTTTAAGGGTAAGCATGAATGGATAATTGAAAAGTTTTAATAAAAATCAATCATATTGATGCCAAAACACTTAAATAATGATCTTAAGGAACCATAACCATCAGTACAAGCCATGAATAAGAACAAATTAGACAATTGCAAATGGTTATAAAGAAACTAACACTTATGGGGTAACTTTTTGAAAATTCACTAACTTTGTAATCATAATAAACTAAGAATTTAATGTAACTAAGGGAATGAGTAAGGTATGGAATCGTTAATAATAAATGAAAACACCTTAGTAAATTCTAAACTCTTGATTGATTGCAAATGGCCCCAAAGAGAGGAACACAAGGAAGATCCTCACAAGCTACAAGTAAGAGACCAAGAGGCCAAGGTAGAGGCCAAATAGGAGGACAAGAACTAGAACATGCAGAGCAAGAAGCCCAATACTTCAACATTCATTAGGAAACTCCTACCATTGAGCAATTGGCCCAAGGAGAGGCAGCAAAACCACAAGTACAAGGACAATGCCTCATGATGTCATAAGAATGCCTTCAAGCTATCCAAGAAAAATCAATCCTAATCACAATCATTGTAGAAATGAGCTTTGGCCCATTCATGAAATTTTTTATAGAAGTAATAAAGATGCAACTCCAGGAATTACTACTATGGCCCATCCTTTTAGAAAATAGTGAATGGTACCTTGGGGAAACCTATTAATTTTGGCATAATAAAGAAGAGGATACTACTATCAACATTGGAGGAGTCTCTATGCCATATTCAATCAAGGTGATAGCTAAAGCTCTAAGCATACCTAATGAAGGGACAAGGGTAGCACATTTATCCACCAGATCAAATGCTGAAACCATAAAATTATGGCTAAAACTTGCATATGGAAAAGAAGATAAGGAATACAATGAGTTAACTCTCAAGGAAAATATTTAGTTCAAAATTGGCACATATCACTTATTCCCAACGAAATGATTAAACAAGTTTTCCACCTATGCAACTAGAGGAAGTGTAATCCTAATGGAAAAATACAATAGCAACATCACATGACTCTACTTTATGGAGATCTAGAGGCAATTTGAGGAAAGGAAGGTAGGGAAGCCAATACTTCCATTTCCTTACCTTATCATGAAGCTATGCAAACAAGTTGAAATCCTAGTATACACCAACAATGTTTTTAAGAAGGTCTAGAATGCTTCATATGTTGAATTGCTCAAACTAGCACCATCTAGGAAAAACCATGGTGAGGAAAAAACTGGCACTAGAGAAACCACATAGACCATACAAAAATAGCAAGCAAGTCCCAATGGTTAGCAACAACAAGTTCCATTGCCACCATTGTAGGATTACAGGCTGTCAATGAGTCATCTAGAATAGATTGTAGAGATAATTAGCTGGGGAACAAAGGAAGAGGCTAATCTTTATAGAGTTATCAATAGTGCCATCTAGTCCATAGTTTTGACAGATCCTAAGAGTGGACAAGTCTCATTATAGTTAGGAGGAGTGGACTAATGGTTGCAATAAATCTTTGGGAATTCTACATCATTCCAAGTGGTGTTAGAGACTAGAGAAGGAGCCACAATTGTGGTAATGTAGCACTAGGATGTAGTAAGAGCAATAGAGGTGATCACTGATCACATCCAAAAGTCCTTCAATGTATCTATTGTGCCACTAGAAGATCTAACTAGGACTAGAGATGCTCAAATGTTAGCCGAAACTTTGATGACTCCTGTAGACCATGAAGATGAGCTTGAATGATTATTGTAAATTGAATAAGTGATTACATCACTTTTCAACATCCCAAGTGATGTCACTATAGTGCAGTCAAAGCTAATTTCCACAAAGGGTAAGCTAGTTATGGCAAAGACTAGGGTAGAGCATGTAGAAGCTAAAATTCTGAGATTACAGAAAGAGCTCACAGCCTTAAGAGTTGAACATAGAGATCTCACATAATTCATTGCACATGACCAACTAGAGAAGTTCAAAATAAAGCAAATCAACCACCTAATTGAGTAGAATAAATATATGGAAAACAAGAAGCAAAAAGTAGTGTGGAATGCCTCAATAGCAGAAGCTCAAATGTATGCACATTCTAAGGCACTTACTACAGCCCAAGAAGAGAACAAACAACTTACTGCAAGCAATATGTAGTTGACCACTCTGAAGAAAAAAAAGAATATCCTAAAGGAAAGCATCCACTAGTTAAGAGAACTAGTGAGGGTCAACCAAGACATGAGTTGCGTTGCACAAGAAAATGGAACTATCTCAAGGGATGAGGTATACACCATCCACCAAAAATTATCCATTGAAATAAGCATGTGGCAAAATGAGGCAAAGAAACATGAAAGGCTTAAAGAACACTTCTGTGATCAAGTGGGGATGTACAAGAAGATCAATGAAAAGGAGATCCAAATGGTTAAAGCTAGAATCAATTCTATTTCAACACAAAATCCTAACTGGCAATCCATCTTGGATAGTTATGCCCATGTTCACTAGGTAGAAGTCAAGAATAAAAACCTATAGATCTAGCATCTGAAAGAGTACATGAGGTTAGCTAACCTTCATTACACTATCTTGGCTATGTTAACAACAAGTAGGCCCAAAAATGAACTGGAATATCAAGTAGCAACCACATATGCCGTATACAAGAAAGAGTTTGTAGATCATAAAGATGCTTTACATAAACTTCAGATGGTAAACTCTAAATTAGAAGTAGTAAAGGCTAGCTACTAGGGGAAAAAATATGTAGCAAAAAACTTGGCTAGGAGATTGTCATATTAGCATGAATTAAGAGAAAAGACCAGAGCATTTGAAGAAGAGAAGAGGTAGTTTGGGGCCTCGTACATCAAGGCCAATCAAATGTTCTCACAGTTGTTGTGTCCATGGGATGTACCCACTTCATCCCACATTGCATAACAAGTATGAATGATACATGACCCAAGAATAGAGGAAGAAAAGCTTCGAGCACTCTTGAACAGATATAAATTTCAGAATCCTAACAATAAATGGAAGCAACTAATGGAAGAGCCATTGCCACTAGGCACTACATAAGGCTACATTAACCTTCATTCAGATTTTGTTTATTATTAAAGTTTTTCATGTTATATTTTGTGTCAATTTTTATAAAACACTATTGCAACATTCAAGAATCATGTATATAATTAGTCAATCATGTAAATCTACCTTCCAAATTTTGTAAGAAACTCTATCCTCATTTTTTTTTAACTTGAGGAAAAGTTTTTAGTCAGTCGTGGGGGTATCATAAAGTAAATTTTTTGTTGGGTATGATATCAAGGATCCTATATTAGATTCTCAATATCAAGTATTTCATATTGGATTCTTGATATTGGAGCCCATGCTACGACATCAGATATCCAATATTGTGTCACACATGCCTACCTATAAATACGACACTTAGGCACATAGTCCAACACACAATTTCGTCAACTTCTACCAAAACTCTTTCAGTTTGTTTTAACGATTTTAGTTCTAAGTACTTAGTAGTGTATGCCCACAATGTGGTGTTGAGTGATCATATAGAATCTTTATTCAAGCATCTTGTACTTAGACACAAGTGTGAATAATAATAAAGATTGAGATTACTTTTTACCATTGCAACATCCACTTAGTTTTACTATTTTACTTAGCATAGCTTTTACTATTCTTAGTTTAATTATTTATATTTCCAAGTATTTTACTTTACTTGTTCATTAGTAAAGAAAAATGAGTACAACTAGTTTTAAGTGTTTAAGTGTAATTGTTTGGTAACCCTACTAGTGTTATTGCTTGGTTCACCTAGTAGCATAATGTTTGGTAACCTAGTAATGGTTACATGAGCCCAAGGCATGTATGATAAGCCAAGATCAGAAGCTCATTAATCTAGGCTAGAGTATTTTTACATTACCATCATTACTTAGATTTAGGACTAAATTTCATTCCCAATTATGTTTATCACTAGGAGTAATCAAGGTCTAACAACATCAATTATCAAATGTCTCACTTTGGACTAAACCATACATGACAAAGCTACCATTAGTCCAAGAGAGAAGACAACATCCTACGATCAATGCTTAATGATCTAGATGCCACAACTAGCCCCATCCATGGAATTCAACCAAATTGCACCCGAACGCTTGTAATTCATATGGTTGGATGTAGGGGATACCTGCCACTCATCACTAATATTTCACATTGTTTTTAAAACTAATTTCGTTGATACCATTACCAATTTGGAGAAGGAATGAAGTTTTTACTTGAATTTGGAACGACTAAGGTTAGAATCAAAATCAAGATGTTAAAAGTAAGTTCATCATATTTGTCCAGAATATTTTTAAATTTTTCTAAACATAAGAAAAACAAGACACTATGGAAACTTTTTATCCAAAACTTTATTATAAGCTCCAAAGAAAAAAAAAACAAAACAAAACAAAGGATTGCAACAACCATCACATACCCTAGAAAGTTGTTGTGATAACTATATGCAAGTCACAGTGTGAAAGAAATGTAAAAGAGATGTGTTGATCCATTCCTAATTTGATCAACATTGTTCTATTCATCTCAAATAAAGTGAATTTCAACCTTTGTGTGCTTTCAAGAGTTCATGAAGATTAATAATGAAGGTTCATCATGTCATATATTTTTGTGAAACAATAAATGCATTTAATCCTAATCCTATTAAACTACCCTTGCAAACTTTACAAACATAATTGAACTCTCAATTTTTATGTTATTTAATTGCAACCAATTGTCTGGGCTCTTAAATCCATGTGATGAAAATCTACCGATGATGTAATCCATTTTCTCTCTTAATTACCTACACTTTTTTAATGAACCTAAAAATATGCTAATTATCACATTTTCAATTTTATTAAAAAATGAACAAGGTTGATAAATGAATTTTATTAATAGATTTCTTAGGCTACAAGGTCCCAAGAGTAAGTTCCTTAAGTTGCGTCAATGGTCTCTCTATCATAAGGAAAAACCATTTTTGAGAAACCACATAATAAGGCCATAAACCAAAGGGATTTTGTTTTTTAACTTTATGTTTTTTAAAACACAAGGTAATTGTAGGTCTTTTTATTTTTATTTTTAAGGTATCGCTTGTCAAGGAATTAGAAAAGAAAAATCATTTACAATTTTGAAACAAAATTTAGGATTTAGTAGGTAAGGCGCTTCAGAGAATCTTATTAAATTTTTATGTTTGGTTGTTTTTATTTGTGGTTTCTTCCATTTTACTTAAGGATTTCTCCATTAAGATTCTTGACTGTGACATTTGATTAAGTTTTTTCAAAATAATGGACAAGGATTTCTAACTAATAAATGCAAAAATCTAGAGACTCCATGGCAATCAAAATTTTTCTCCTTTGTAAGTATAGGAAAAAACTTTCCATATCCTTAATTAGGACTATACTGGAACTGCAATCACAATTCTATACTATAACTATGTTGATGAGTAAATTTTGTTCAAATTAACACCTAGGGAAAAACTCATTTTAGGAGACTATCGCCTAGGGTGCCTCTCATATGAGTACAAAAACCCAGGAATAGTCTCAGCTGGAGAGGGCTATGTGACATTTTAAAAATAATAAACTAAGTAAAATAATTGATAATTTAAATTGAATATTTTTGCAATTTTAGAGTACAATAAGTAATCCAAAAGAAAAATTCAAATTTTCCTTGGTCTTGCTGCTTTCACCTATTCACTACCAATCTGTTGTGGACGTTGCTGCAACACTACTCATAGCTACCAATGGATGTGAGAAACAAACTATGAATCCCATGTTTATCACATGGACCAAGAGAAAAAAATGTGACTGCTAGTGTCACCTTTCATTTTCATGTCTTTGTGCATAGGAGAGAGAAAATGAAATGTATAGGTAGCCTACTGATGGGACACGATATTGCATGGGCCGCAATATTGCGTTCGCTGCGATATTGCATCCCCCGCGATATCGTGTACGCGATATCGCGGTGTACCACCAAGTCTATAAATAAGAGGCGGCTCTCCCTTGTTTCGAAGTTTAGGCCTAAACCATAGCAAAATGTTGGCAGTTTTTCCTCTCCAGAGATAGAATAATTTCCATGTGCCTGCAATACGAGCTCTAAAGTAAACGGATCTTTATTCGAGCAAATATTGTACCTGAACACAAGTTTGTGTATGGAAATAAAGACGAACTTCTTGGATAAACCTTGCAATGCATGGACTAGGCTAATTAAGAATTTATTTATTGTTATTTATTGTTTATTTTTTAAATGCTTTATTAGTTAATTAAATCTCTCTCAACCCTTTTCCCGTAGTTAAGTGCATTCAGTACGACCTCTTCGAACACGTGCGTTACGCTTGGTAATCCCAGTAACGAATAGCGTTTGGTAACCAAGGTTGCATTGGTTTAGGGTGTGAACGGTAAGTGGGAATGAATGCTAATGCTAGGTTAATTAAGGCTTAGTTAGTTAGTTAAAGTTAGTTAATTAGTCTCTTCACCCTTCACCTCATTAGCATAGGAGATAAAACATAAAAACTATAAAAATTACATACCTCAGGCTTACTTAACCATACAATCGTGACAAATACAAGTCTGGGAAGACAACAAATGATTAACCTTAGGTGTTCCATAAGGCGTGTAGGCACTTAGTCTATGGAGTTTGACCGGATCACGCGTGTAACGCTCGTATTCATATGGTTGAGTGTAGGGGTACCTCGCCACTCATCATTGGCACCGTTGTCAGGGACTAAGTGTTTGTGCACTAAGTAGAACATAGGAAATTATCCACATCATTGGGAGCTTAAACGAACCCTTAGGGTTAATTAAACAAAAAATTATATAACGGTTAATAACACACCAAATTAAATCAAGATGTCTTCTTCTCATAAGAGCAATTCATCACTTAGGGATCATACAAGAGACCGTCGACAGTCTAACACACATAACTGCAAACTGCCAGTTCTCAACAAGATTGAGTGGTATATACCCATCCCAATGAGTATATACTAGATTTTACCTTTATCCTCCATCAGGATGAACAGCTGCGTTGGCGTGACCTGCCAGGTAACATAGTGTTACCCCCAGATCGTGCAGTCCCCAACATGCTTCTCTGTGCTCTTGCACAAATTGGCATGACACAGCTGAACGTTGAATACATTATAGAATATTATGACTCAAGGGATTACCATCCCACAGAAGCGAAATGTTTAAGGGACTCGAGGCAGGATAGCCACCATACATTATTGAAGGGCAAAGGGGTCCCGCATGTCCTAAGTGAAATCAGAGATGGTGAACCACTTATAATGGGTTCTCCATCAAATTATGTTCCCCCTCCTAATGATGGTGAGGAGGTGGGGTATCAAAACTTGTGCTCCACGATATACAACCCTGGTTCTAATCCCCGTGAACACCAACTGTTCATTGAGGGAACAACAACACATGACAAGGACAGGCATTCAGATCGTCATCACGATCGGGGCCGTAGTCATATAAGAGAAGGTAAGAAACATCATCACGGCGATGGTTCCCCTTCTTAGTCCACATACAGGTGCAGTCATAAAGAGCATAACGGTGAGGATAAAGGTAAACAAGATGAGAGGCCTCAATGAGAAAGTCGAGAAAGAGGACGAGGGCAGTTAAGAGAATCAAGGCATGAATGAAGGGAAAGTAGGGAATAATGTAGGCATCATAGACGTCATGAGAGAGATGTTCATGACAAACCCCTAATTGCCACCCGAAGTATGCTAGAANTTCCACTTGTTCTCAATATTTTGCAAGGCGTAGGCATCATGGAATGCCTGTAAATGATTTTGCAGACCATCGTTGTATCCCCCTTCAAAGCGTGGGATATTATTCATATCTAATCCTTGNCAAGGATTAGATATGAATAATATCCCACGCTTTGAAGGGGGATACAACGATGGTCTGCAAAATCATTTACAGGCATTCCATGATGCCTACGCCTTGCAAAATATTGAGAACAAGTGGAAAAAACTAAAGTTGTTTCCTAGGACACTCATAAAGGAAGTAGAGAGTTGGTATCGGTCCTTAGAGCCAGAAATCATTAGGAGATGGAGTACGATGTTAGAATTGTTTAATGATAAATACCAAACATACTCCAAAGTGTCTAACTTGCGTAAGCAGATCCAAGGATGGAAGAAGGGTAATCACAAACCCTTGGATGTTGTCATGGGCTGATATTACGCATTGTTACATCGTTGCCCAGGCCATGGTTACGCATAGCGGGATTAACTTCGCCACCTCGTAGATGGGCTAAGACATGAGACTAGGAGAACCCTTGGGACTTATGCCCAAGGGAGATTATCTGAGCTTAGATCCCATGAAATTCATTGATTATTAGAGCAAGTAGCCAAAGAAGAAGGGGAGCTATGGAAAAGAGAAAGCGTGGAAGAATATAACTACAATCCTTCCCTTCGAAAGAAGGGAGTAAGATTTTGCGATGAAGAGGATGAGTCACCACTCGAAGAGTTGGTGAATAGAAAAACCTTACCACTTTAGAAGTTAACAACGGAAGTGTTGGCTAAGGTAGATGAAATATGGAGCTCCTTAGATAGAAAAATTGAAACTATCCTAAAAATTGTAGAGGAGTCTAAGGAGGAATGAAATAGTGACCACGATAAGAAAAAGTAGAGAGATGTAGGTCATGCTCGTAACAAAGGTAAGGGAAAAATAACTATCTCCAATGAGGTTGTGGATTCTGACACAAATAATGATGGTGGATGTGAGATCTACCAATATGACCATCCTAAGGGATTTTGTCCAATAATCTCACATCTGTAAGAGTCTGGGGTGTATGCGCTCAACCCAAGACTTAACAGATGGCAAGCACCCCTAAGGTTACCTTATCCCCAAGGTAACCCAAGGCAGTTCCACCAACCGTTAACATATTATCCAAGTGAAACTCTGCCACAACCTATCAGGCAACATCAGCAGTGGTAACACCCAAAGTCATGGGGGATGCCACCACCCAGATAACAATACCCTTATTGGCAACTAGATCCTTATGGCTATTACGTGCAGTAGATGGTTTCTCCAAGTGACTCTATGGGTCACGCAACCCCAAAATGTCACTACCAAGTTCAAGAGTATTTTAGGACTCCTTCTCCTCTGGGAGACACTCCACATACATACCATCTTCAAAATCCATCTGCCACTCTTACGCTAGTAGTTCCACTACCACTAGCTCCAACGATGCAAGGGGAACTCCCCACTCAACCGTAGCAACGTAATGCTACGAGAGCCGTAAACCTTCAACCTGTTGCTGGTTCTGAAAACCGCACAAAGAGAAGACCTTTCTTCAAAACCAAAATCCCAAACAAGCTCTCACAACCACAAGTGGTTGAGTCTATGCACACTCCTCCAACAAATAATACTTCCCTTCAGTCCAACAATAGAGCTTCACGCATACAGTTATGTTAATGCATATCGTTACTGATTGGATCAAGGTAGGCCACCTTCCTAGGAAACTCTCTGACCCTAGAAGTCCCTTAATCTACCTCCAAGTTGCCAGGAACGAACCACATAAGGCTCTTCTTG
>MNCI01025282.1:731261-753608 GCA_015680685.1 Gnetum montanum | reverse complement strand
AAATATCTAAGGAAAATATTTATGGAAAAATTGAGAAGAAGAAAGTTCCATGCATCACATACAGTGACTCAGAGGGTGATGACATGGAAGAATGCTCAGCATTTCCTGCATGTAACTGGTGTGCCCAAGAAACACAGATACAACAGTGCCTGTACGTAGTAACCACACAACAAGAGAACACCCAGTGGTTGATAGCTAATCAAGAAAGTAGCCCACCAATATGCATGGAACAAACTAGGGGAACAACCCACACTAACAATGAAGGCATAGATACATTGGAGTATGAGCGTCGTCGACTTCGACCCCTTAATCTAAGAATATCAATCAGGAGAAGTTGGACACTTTTGAAAAATTCAAATAGGCACTCATTATTTTGGATCTCTCCCTTTCCATTCAGTCATGGGGGAGATGGCCACCTATGCTGATCATTCGGGGCCCTCAGTTCTTTTACATTTTTTGTTTTACACATTTTTTTCTTGCACATTTTTGTTTTACAAATTTATTTAACTTTTCTTATTTTTGTTTTACAATATCGTTATACTTTTTCATTTTGTGTGTGTGTGTGTGTGTTATCCATATTATCAAGTTTGTCATTTAATAGCTGTTCTTCATGATGGTATGAACTATTTTCCTATTGATTGCTAATGTTTGGTTTTACCTTTAAGTTATGATGTTGATACTAAGGTATGTTTCTTTTGATATGATAGGCAATGATTCCACTTCATCCATTCATCCACAAATTTCTATGGTCTCTCTTGGCTTGGAACTGTACAGTCCCCTTTCTTCAAAATAATAAGAACTAAAAAGAATCGGTGACTGAGCATTTCTCAAACTAAGAAAGGACTCAAGACTTGAAAAGGGTGTGACTTCAAGGAAACTTGGTGTAACGACAGAAAACGTTGATCGCTAGAAATACTGAACAAAGATCCATGTACACAGTCTTAACCACGAATCCGTGCGAGGGCCGTGCTGGAGAAAAACGAATCCAAGGTGCCCTAAACGATCTTGTCGATCAGACAAAAACTTACTTAATCAATAAATTATCGGGTATCGCAGTTTATATATATATTTCATGAAACGAATTGATTCAGTGAATCATAGAGGGAGTAGAAAATAATGTAAAGAACTCAAAATAACGATAACGTCAACGTGACAAGGAAGATCAGATGTAGGGAAAATGCGTGATTCCAAGATCTATGATTTGACTCAAAGCTGAATATATTGCATACAACGTTCTAACAGCAGACTTCACTTACCTTTGTGCAAAGCATATACAAAATAACAAGAAAACTGTTTAAAAGGGAGAACAGAAGGTCAAGCCTAGAAGATCTACCTCGTAAGCCAAAAGCAAAATGCAAGGAAGGTCAAGCCTGGATGTCTATCGATCAACTATTTCTGATCAATAAACCTTGCCAATCGTACTAGATGATCTCTCAATCTCTGATATGCTCCCTTTACCCTTGATAATCTTTGCTTAAAGCTGCTAATGATCGCCAATGAAGAGAATAATCTTTTTGCCAAGAAGACTGATCGCTCTCGCTGCTCAAACAATGCCTTATGTTCTTCGAAAGACGAAAATCCCCCCTCTTTCTCGCTCGTCAACTGGGGTATTTATAAGTTCAGCATCATATGGGAAGGCACGGTCTTGATGACACGTGTCTCGAACTTTCAAAACAATGTTGACTTGACAATTTTTATGTTAAAGCTGGTCATGCCGCATTTCGTCTTGGGGGCGAGGTGCACTGTAAACTACTCTTGTTGAAACTGCCTCATGATTATGCTATGATACGCTGATGAACGTATTGCAGCGCATGGATAACAAGTGCGTGTCTGGTACTGCCTTAGCTAACTTTACACTGTATTACACTTGTTTACGCTGCATAGCGTGGCAGAGCATAATAGAGCATAAAAGTAGTTAACTCAAGCTGCCTTGCCCTTACTTACGCCGCAAAGCGTAATGGAGCGTAGAATAGTCAGCCTTACAATAAGTTACGCTTGTCTACACTGCGTAGCGTAATAAGCGTAAAGCGGCCAATCTGCAAAAAATAAGTCAATCTACTACGCTCCTTTGGACTCTGACTTTGACTTCCTCAAAGCTCATTATGCTACTCTACGTAATGGAGCGTAAATATAGTCTTGAACAAAAGACTTGGTGGAATACGCGACAAGTTGTTAGTCTGGTGCTTAGGCCTTAAACTTTGTCATATTCGCCAAAGTAAGCTACCTTCCAATATCGCGCTACATTAAGTAGAATTACATCGAGCAACATGACACTATGTTGCATAATGTAAAGTAAAGAGAGAAAATAAAACAAAGTTAGAATGTTTAAGAAACTTGGAGACTTGATGTTGCACACCTCTTCGCCTTGTTCTGTCTTCTAGATATCTGTTGAACTTTTGCTCGAATCGTGAATCTTCGCCCTAGGCCGATTCGTAATTTTCACAGTGTTTCAATGGCCCCTCTTTGTTGACGTTTAGAGGGCTTTTCCAAAAGACGTCGACAAAGAATACGAAACACCATATGGGTAAAAGTACCAACAGCGCCCATTGACGGTTACTCAGGTGTTGCCCTGTCAGTCTAGGAGTGCAGAAGTGGGAAAATTCAAGATAAAATGGTACAGGGAGGGATTCTTATAGAAGCGAAAGGAGGGAGGTTCGGGGAAGACTCAAGTGGGTGAGTATGGCTTTTTGCGCATAAGTCGTCAGGCATCCTCCTGCGATTGCATTTGCATGGAGTTATACCGGCATATTGTAGATAAAGGGGCTTGCAAGGATGAGTTGGGTTACGTCTGCACGGCCTAGATGAGTTGTTTTTCATCCATTTTGCCGACTCCCCCTTTTTTTTATGTCCACTAGGTGAGTTACGTTGTGCCAGTTCATGGACTTGATTGAATGCAGATGCGGAAAGCCTATGTTGCGTATTCACATTTTGTACGAGGAAAGAAGGTGGAATGGCCAAGGACGGGAATAGGAACAAGAGGTCGGATTATGAGGAAGACAGGGTTGCACTCCTAAGTAGATAGGCTAACCTGAGCAGCCATCTCAAAACGCTATTTGTACTTCACTGCTCTGGTGAATGTACTTTTGAACAACGTTCTCGTAGCAAGTAACCTGCAATCAAAAAAACAAAAGGACACCATTGTTCAGCCGAATCGCAAGCGAAGTTGTTGAAACAAGCACCATCCAAGGTAAGAAGGAGTGAGCGGGCCATGGGTAAGGGACCAATGCTAGTTTTACGTCGTAGCGAACGGTGGTAGAGCTAATTTATGGTCTCAGCAAACCGTGTTGTGGATGTCAGTTTCATGTCATGACCCAGGGACAAGTCTATGCTGGTTTTATGTCTTAGCAGACAAATGCTTACCTTTGCCAGTTTTTTGTCATGGTGGACAGCCAGCGTCAGTTTAGCGTCATGGCGGATGCATGCAAGTAATGTCAGTTTTATGTCATGGCAGACCTATACAACACTGCCAGTTTTACATCGTAGCAGACGATTGCAACTTGCTAGTTTTACGTCATGGTGGACGATCGTTGCCAGTTTAGCATCGTGGCGGACGCATGTAGAGAATGCCAGTTTTACGTCATAGTAGACGATTGTTGTGCCTGATGTTAACACTGGATATGCAGCTAGATGTAGTACCACTTTAGGTATATATGGTTCATGAGATTTGATAACTCGTTGTCGTAGATGTCTACTAGCTTGAATGCACTGTTGCCATACACGCCGGCTACTAAGAAAGGGCCCTCCCAGTTTGCAGAGAATTTGCCTACTGGTTCATGAACGGCCTTGAGAACCAAATCTCCTTTCTCGATCGAACATTGTTGAAGATTATGAGGGTGCTTCTGCCTTTGCTTATCTTAATACTTTTCAATGGTATCAAGCGTCTGTATTCGCTTCTCCTCTACTGAGTCCAAATCCATGATCCGAGACTCGATGTGTTGAGTGTCGTTTATAATCATGGAGAGAACCATCTACAGAGAAGGAACTTGTAATTCGAGGGGCAACACCGCCTCAGATCCATAGACTAGGCTATAGGGTGTACTGTCTGTAGCTGTTCTACATGTGATACGATATGCCCATAGCACATAGAGGATCTTTTCATGCCATCGTCTTTTGTTATTGCTGAGCATTTTCTTGAGCAAATTGATAATGACCTTATTCGTTGCTTCAGCTTAACCATTCGCTTGTGGGTAGTAAGGCAAGGAAAAAGATTGTTTGATACCAAGGCTATCACAAAAAGATTTGGTTTCCACACTGCTAAATTGTGGTCCATTGTCGATCACGATAGTCATCGAGAGGCCAAATCTAGTTACGATGTTGTCCAAAATGAAATGGCAGACCTGTTGAGATGTGATCTTTCGCAAAGGGATGGCTTCAACCCACTTCGTGAAATATTCAGTAGCGGTGATTATGAAGCTATGCCCTGCGGAAGATTTTGGTGCGATAGGCCCTATAATGTCTAATCCTCATCGTTGGAAGGGTCATGCAATTTGCGTCGTGTATAGTTCCGTAGGCGACACATGTATAAGGTTCGAGTAACACTGACACGTATCGCACGTTTTAACCTTTGTAAGATAGTCTTTTTCCATATATAGCCAATAATACCCTAAGCGATGGATTTTAGCGGCCATGGCCCGTGGGGCTACGTGTCCTCCACACAGTCCCTCGTGAACTTTTCCGACTATACGTTGTGCTTGGTCTTTGTTAACGCAGGCAAGCAATACTCCATCGAAAAAGTTTCTACAAAGGGTACTATCTCCTATGATGACGTATTTCCTAGCTCACTTGTGGATTGCATCTTTTTGTGCACGCGTTAGCTCATGTGGTGGTTCGCCATGCAGAAGGTAAGTTTTAATGTTATCGTACCATTATGGCATTCTATCTGTGAGTAGTGAAGATATTTGCGTCATCTGAATAACAGGATCTACACACTCTGTCATTAAGGCGGGAAAAGTGTCAAACAGGTGTGGCAACACATTTAATGCTAATGTAGCCAGTGCATTGGCTAGCGTGTTGTCATTTTGAGGCATGTGTTGGGCATCGGTTGCTGTGAACTGCTTTAGAAGATCTTTAGCCATATCGAAATAGGGCTGTAAATGTACAGCCTTGCAGGCGTAGACTCCTATGATTTGATTTATCACGAGCATCAAATTGCCCCTAATCACTAGGTGTTGAACGTTAAGCTCTTTGGCTGTTAATAATCCCCTGAGCAGCCCCTCATACTCTACCACGTTGTTCGTACAAGGGAAGGTTAAGCAGTAGGCATACAAATGTACATCCTCAGGTGATAGTGTAATGACCGTGGTAGCACTGCCACCTCTAGTGGTTGAAGCTCCATCAAAATGTAACGTTGCTTCAAGGCTTGTTAGAATAGAGCTTAGACTATGTACATGTTCATCGGGGAATTCAGGCTCTATCGTCGCCTAACTATCAATAGGTGATGTCATTAGTTGGTCGACTATCGCTTGGCCTTTCGTAGAAAACTGGCCAATGTAATGCAGGTCAAATTCTACAGTGATAGCTTTCCAATAGGCTATCCTATTACTTTCATATAGGTTGTGCGTAATAGCTCTCAGGATGTTATTTTTGCAAATTATATTGACTTTGCTATGGAAGAGATAGTGTCTGCACTTTTTGAGTGCAAACACTAACGCTAAACAATTACGCTCTACTTCATTATACCTAGTTTCATACGCACATAGAGCATGACTCAAGTAGTAGATGGGTATTTCTGACCCATCACCTCTCTTTTGACAAAGTAATGCAGCTAGGGATACGTCTGAGGTTGCGAGCTAAATGTAGAATGGTTGATCCCTTTGTGGTGGGAATACTGTTGGCAAGCATTGAAGTTCTTGTTTCAAGCTGTCAAACGCACACTGGCAATCATCTGTCCACTCGAAATTAACCCCCTTCTTAAGTAGATGCTACATAGGATGTAACTTATCTGTTAACTTCGAGATGAACCACCTGATAAACTGTAACCACCCTTGCAACCAGCACAATTGCTTGAGATTTGTAGGGGGTGTCAACTCAACGATGGCTTTGACCTTGTTAGGGTCTACTCATATGCCAGTTTTCGACACCACAAACCCCAGCATGTGTCCAGTTTTGACTTCGAATATGCACTTCTTTGGGTTGAGCCGGAGGTCGTATTTAGAGCATCTTTTAAGGACTAACTCTAGGTCCTTTGAATGATCTTCCGACCTTACAGACTTAACAGCTATATCGTCAACATAATCATTCAATCTTCCTAGGAGATAATCACTAAATATGTACGTCATAGCTCGTTGATACATAGCTCTAGCATTTTTTAAACCAAAAGGCATCATAGTGTAAAAAAAGATCCCCCAGGGTGTCATAAATGTTGTGGTCAGCTGGTGTTCTGGGTTGATGCGAATCTGGTTATAACCTGAAAAACCATCCATGAAGGATAAAAGCACATGCCCAGTGGTTGTATCTACTAATTGGTCAATACTCGGTAGCGAGAAGTTGTCCTTGATTGTGGCTTTGTTCAAGTCCCGGAAGTCTATGCAGATGTGTATCCCCCTGGTCTTCTTAGGGACAACTACAATGTTAGATATCCATTCTGAGTAATCGACCACATGAATGAAATCAACCTGGTACAATTTAGTGATCTCATCATGTACTGCTAGCACGATTTCTGGCTTAATTTTTCGTGCCTTTTGTCTAATCGCTTTAATATGCAGGTCTAGAATAATGTTATGTTATATTAGCCTTGGATCTAGTCCCGACATATCTTCATATGACCATGCGAATACCGTGATGTTATTCTGGAGTACTTTTTTTATATTATCATGTGCCTTTTGGTCTAGTAAAGAACTAACCTTAAGAGTTTTGTTCTCATCCCTATGCGTAACCATAGGGGCCTCGTCGAGGGGGTCTTCGGTTACATCTCCAGCCTCCAGGTATAGCATACGCGTCGATTGTTCTAGCTAGTCTGGGGATGTTTCCGATGTGGCTATGGTTGCATCATTGAGGAAGAGGTTGGTTTCTACTAGCGTGTGATCAAATTGTCTAACAATTCCCCCATGCGGGCCTATTAAGGCTAGGAGTGCTGATAAAGTTGCATCCATTTACCAACTGTCTTACAAAATTGCCAAATATGAAAGTGGTTTAGAAAATGCTAAGTTAAGTATTGCAATTATTAGCGTATGATGCTTATCAGTAATTTGAAAAAGTATGGTGCAACATTCCCGAGCGTGAAGGGCTAACTAAATTTTGAATACTGTGGTGAACAGCCTGTAATTAATGTAACCCGATTACGAGGAGATAAGGTGTAGTAGTTTAAGGTCATTTTGGACTATAATCTATGCGATATCTGCAGCATTAATGCCCTGATCTTCAAGTTTCATATCATGCAGACACTAGCGTTTAGGCAAGTCCCGCTTTAATCAGGCGTCAAGTCAGTTAGTCTTGCATATTATAAGTAAGAGGTTCATATCGAAAATAGGCTGTTGGCTATTGCGAATTCGAATTCAGCTATCGCAGAGAGAGAGAAAGAGCAAAAGATAGTAGTGTGATATTTGTGAAGGTTTACAGAACTGTAACTATGGCGTCGAAGGTGAGAGGAAAGACTGCCAAATTAGCAAAAATTGATGAAGTGCAGGGGAGTTTGCAGCGCGCTTCACAGGGCTTAGTCGAAGTACGAGATGTTACTCCCCTGAATCGATACGCCATCTCTCACTTATTCGCGTTGCCTTTGGTGATATATATATTTTTTTTTGTTTATTCTTTTGAGTTTTCTGTGTAAACTAGCGTTTTGGGACATAGGCCTTGTATTAAAACAAGGGTTTAGATAGCGATATTGCGTCTATTGCCATTTTCTGAGACAAACCTTGCACTGTTGCAAGGGTTTAAGCGATTTTGGCTGCGTGGCTAAAGCGTAATCTATAGTTTTCCTAAGCATGCAATGAAATCTAGGTTTAGATTTTGTCTGATGGTAACATGTTTATGTTCTCTACAGTATAATGGTGAAACCTGTCCTAATTGTTCTGGACATAGTCGGGGTTTTATGTTGTATAAATTCTCCCGTAGCTAATGTTCCTCCCCCTCAAACTCGCCTACAGGGGAAAGCAATATGGTTCTGGAAGGGTGTGCTAGAGTTTTTGCATTTTTTGTTGCATAACTACAGCATCATCGTTTGCTCGCATTTGCCGGGTGATGTGGCTGCAGCCATTTTGGAACATTTGTTAGTCTATTCTACACAGGGCGTTTTGGCTTTCCTGACAGATGGAGCTATTGACACTGGTCGACCTCAAAACCATGAACTTAACGCCAAAGGATTGAGGTGTTTAAGTTGGATCTGGGAGATGCCCAGATTTAGCTGTTATCATGCCTATAACACTTTGTTCGTAGCCCGTCATGTCTCAACCTACTTTCATAATCCACCGAGCACGATGTATTACTCAGGCAGGTAAGTCGTTTTACTTGCAATGATGTTAATATGTTTTCTAATGTTTAAACTTTTGGAGCATGGGATAGTAATGCGCTATATGATATAGGTTCTTTATCAACGAAAATGGGTTATTGGGCAACAATGATACTTTGTCCCTGACCGAAAGGATGTTAAATGAGTTTACATCCACCAGCAATGTGCGCGTAGGTGTCATGGGGTAAATGGCCTTAGAGATTCCTGAATATCCCACCCATTACTCCGAGTCTTTCAAGAATTTTTAGAGCCTCAGATGGTTACATGAGGAATGGACTTTGAACCCACCCCTCACCCTCACAGACGTGCAAGGGAAGCTTCCTCCATTTCCTTTGCCATTTGGACCTGGTAGGGTTTCGTCGTTACAATTAGTTACAGGATATTACCGTTTGAGATGTTGTATGACATTGTCTTTGTTATTTTGACTTGTGTTATCAGTTAGGGAATCTCAGGAAATTACCATCATGATTTTCAGCTCTGAGGCGAACACCCTCCTCTTCCATTACGGCAACATAAAGGAAGCACAAAGCTGGCTCAGCGACGTGGCGGCCCCAGCTGCGTTGGTTACTAAGCTACGGGAGGCGAGGCTGATGCATCTGTTCCTGGCTGTAACCCCTGATGTCCCCGCAAGTAAAATGCTAACCCTAGTTAACTCCTTCAGCGAGGAGGCTGAACGTTTTTGTACGCATGTGCGTAACGTGCATGTACATTTTGACATTGACGCTCAACTGTTCACTGACCTTTTCGGTGTCCCCTCCGATGGTCTTCCCATAGAAGAAAAGTTGAGGAGGAGCCTCAAATGTCAAGAAGAGCTGGAGGAGTGTCTGGGGACTAAGAAGGACACGAAGGGGATTCCTTGTGAAAAGATCGTGTTGGAGGTCACCAAGACCATTTATCCCCTCTTCCGAGCCCGGGCCTTCCCCAGAACGCTCTTGCAGGGGAAGTTCTTCACCATAGAACAGGCCCGTATCATGCGAGAGGTGATAGAGGAAGGGACCCAATTTGACTAGGCAAGCTATTTCGCAAAAGGGTTACACACTGAAATGATCAAGCTTTTCCAAAAGCTCGAGTCCCGTTTCAGTGTGCACTTCACCTTTTTCATAGCTTGCCTCCCGCATTTTGCCGAATTTCTGGTGGTTCAGAGGAATGAGGTCTGGGTGCAACAGGACTGAGACCAGTTATCCAAACCCTGGATCTCCCACCTCTTCGCCACTACCCGGTCACAGGATCCTCCAGAGGGAATTGGGGAGTTGTTTTCTATAACAACTAGGAATGTGGGGGCACCTCGAACGTGAGGCCCTAACAGCGTGGGTGGGGCACTTTCCTCTTACACCAGTGATGCGTCACGGGGGAAGTGCCTAGCGGCAAAAATAGTGGATCCTTCGGTTTAACGTAAAAGGCCTCATTTAACCGAGGCGCCTATAGAGCCGACAGGTGGCGCATACAAAACCGTACAAGTCAAGTTTCAGCGGAGTAAACCTCCACCTGGTAAGCGAGAGAATACAGTAAAAATTATGGTAATTATTGTATTACACGACTTATTCAAGGTATTCTAAATTATTTAAGCGTATTATATGGTAGGAATAGGGAGACCTACAGAGTAGTTAACCCCTGAGACAGGGGCTATGGTGTTACAGCATGGGGAAGGGGCCCCAGTTTTGGAAGAGGAGGCCCCACTTATTAGAGTAAGTGACACACAGACCCTTGTGCGTGAAGAGAGGGTGGAGGCAGAGAACATTGACGCGCTTCCCACTGGGACAAGAAGAGGTAATCAATCTATAAAAAGTTTTTAAGAGATTCCATTATTAGCCAAAAGTTTTTGACTTAATTATACCACAGATGAACGAGGAGATTCCCCATCCACCGTTGTAAGTAGAGTGTGGGGTGAATTCCCCCATAAATTTGCCTTTATGGAAGGTGTCGTCGGTGATATGATCGAGCGCTTAGAACATGTCGATCCCGGGGCTGATATGTTACAGCTATCGGATGCTTATTTTCTTATAAGGTTATAGTGCTTAATTACGTTTGAACTAATATTTGTCATTAAGAGCTCGCCTTCGATGGGACCCTACAGAGCCCATTGACCTGGACACTGTCGAACCCTCATTGGAAGCAACGGTCGTGCCACGCAACATTTACGAAGAAATGCGTAAATGTGTGTTACGTCCGACCCGCTCCCTGTGGGAAAATCAGAATGCCAATGAAGACCTATGGAAGAAGCTTCAGAGATCAGAGAAGGAAAGGATGTCTCTGACTAGAGAGGTCGAAGACTTAAGGTCACGATGTGAATTCCTACAAGCTTGAGAAACGGGTGAAGAGGACTAACGGACAGCTGGCATTGACTACGCTCACTACTGGACCGTAGTCAAAAATAGCGTACAAACCAGTCATGAATTAGTTGAGCAAAGGATGTAGATAGAGCTCCTGGCCTAGAAGAATCAAGATTGGAAGGACTTTTGTGCAAGGGTCCAAGAGTGGGGACAGACGGAGAAAGATCATAAGCATCTGTATAAGTGGGAAAGTATTGCTTATCGTCAGCATTATCGAGATTCTGTCATTGAAGCTCAATCCTTGCGATTGTTCCTCGATGTGATTAGTGCGTCTGAGGCCTTCAAGAAGTTCCAGGAGTAGGTGATAGTGAGCGCGTCCCCAGAAAGAGAAATTACTCTTCCCGGGGGAGAGACCACGGTCCCTACCTTCTTCCCTGAACCACCCTGGTGGACTAGTGTAGAGAAGGGGAAGGTTAAGGTTGAAACTCATTTGGGGAACGCGGTTTGGTCTGAGTTGACCTAAGACGAGATTATGCAACATCTATGGGTCGGCTTAGATCAACTCCCTTTTGCTGCTGATGCAGGGCCATCGCAAGTAAGTTTTAGTGTTGTTGAATTTGAATTTTCTGAATTGTCCTATCATGGCTTTTACTGATATACTTGTTGCATGTAGTTATAAGAAATGAATGAAGAAGGCGAAAAAATGAGGTGTATGTTCAGGGAGGAGAGCGTAATGACGCAAATTATCACCTTGGGGAACAAGTTTTAGTGGAAGAACCTTGTAAAGATGACGCTCCTCATGAAGGAATACTTCCTAGAAAGGATGGCCCATATGAAGACGATTTGCTAGGCTTGGAAGTAGAGTTAAGGGATACGGGAGACAGCGGTGCTAGAGGGGATGCGTAATTGTGATTACGCGCAGTTTTATTTATGAGATGAAAAAAGACAATATGAATTTTGAGATAATTAATCATGACATTTTATCTATGGTTTTTAATTTTATGTTTTTATTTATACAAAGCGTAAATAGAATTATTGTGACCATTGAATTGAGTAGCTAGTTTAAGGCCATTGCGGGCCGTTACATAGTGTTTGCATAAAATATAGATGAATTTGCTAGTTTGAGGTCGTCCCGGGCTATTAAGTGGTTTTTACGTAAAGATAGAAATTGGGTATTTTAGTTTAGGGCCTTTCCGGGCCTTCGCTAGTTTTAGGCCATTGCGGGCCTTTACTAGTTTTAGGCCGTTGCGAGCCATGGCGTATGTCAGAGAGTGTAATTGATAAACATGTAAACATTTGCATAATTGTATTAATGTAACTAATAGGAGTAAACTAGGAAACATAAATGGCATAATTGATAGAAAACATAAATATATGCATACTAAACAAAACTGATAGTTAAACCTGATAAGCATAAATGGCAATACTAGTGAAAGTGTAAAGATGCGCGTAAATATCACGTAGGTCAATCGCTAGCCCGTAATTATTTTTTGATAGCTTTTACATTGAGTGGTGCATAAGGGCGAGGAGATCTATGACCTGACTCCTTCACATCATCTTCCTCTCCCTGAAATGGTAGGTCGGCCCAAGCTAGGCTGTCATTAGTCATTTTGAATTATTCGGAAATTCGAGCTTAGGTTTGGTCTTTGGGCATTTCGATTTCCGAACCCCGTTCTTCTTCGATGCTATTGACAGTTCTAGGAGTTATTTCATCACCATGTATCACTACCTCTCCTCCTGCATAAGGTAGGTGTATCTCTTGATGGTAGGTGTATCTCTTGACGTATCGGTGATGAAACTACCCTGAGTTGGGCTAGCCAGGGCCTCCCTAGAATCAGGTTGAAGCCGGGCATCTCCTCGATGACGATAAATGTGGCATCTGTTGGGAACTGGTCTCCTACCATAAAATTGATATGTACCATCCCTTTGACTTTAACTCATGCCTTGTTGAACTACTTTAGGCACGATGTCATTGTAGGACTGATCTGGTCGACTAGGCCCAACTTATCCACTATAGGATAAGGGATGACATTCGTAGCCACACCATCGTCAATGTGCACCCTTCGGATCCGATGTTGACCAACCCGGATGGTGATGAACATGGGTTCTGTTGTCACCTGACTTTTCTCAGGATCATCTTTGATGGATTCATCATGAAAGGTCAATGGGGTAGGTCTAGGTCGCTCAGCGGTGGGGGAAAACATGACAGCATGTATCGCTTCCTCTTTCGCTGATAAGCTTTCATCCACAGGTATGGATGTCAACATACGGACCATAGCCTCACGGTGCTTTTGAGATATCATAAGCAAATCATAGAGGCTCAACGTTGTGTTCTTCTGTTTTAGAGCTTGCTTGACTTGCGTAAATGCGTCGAGGAGGTCCCGCTCTCGGTTGGGTTGCTTGTCCCCTCTTTCTTCTTCCATTCACCCTAAGAGACAAATTTCCCAAGGTGGAATAGCATTGGTCGGAGGGTTGTATTTCTTTCTGTTGAGAGGAGGTGGCTGTGTTTCTGTACCTTTGTTTTGCCCAGGGCGTGCAGGCAAAAGTATAAAAGCTATGGACCTGGGCTTAGCAAACCCTAGCGTAGAGCGATCTTTGGTTGCGTTAGAGACTCGCCCCTACGTAAAAGGGGCAGCTGGTAGTTTTTGTGTCCTAAGGATAAAAGGCGTCTTAGGAGTAGGCGAGGGCATGGCCGTGACGTTATTGTTAATGTGAGACTGAGTTATAGTTTGAGAGGGTGTCTGAATAACAAAGGGTGGCCTTGAGGCGCTGCCAACTGCCGGTGAAGAACTTACCCCCAAGGATGAACTGATAGGTACACATAACACAAAGGGTTGCTTAGGCGGTATCTTCCCCTCACTGTCCATACTTACCATGTTGATGGTGTACGGTGCGTTATTTGCATTTAACGGGTCTTTGTACACATGCATCGGCTGGTTTTCGGGACATGTTGGACTACTACTGTCTAATGTCAAAGAACCGTCGTCAATCATGCATTGAATATCGTTCTTCAATGCCCAGTAATAATCGGTGTCGTGACCACACAACTGGTGGTAGTCACAAAAATGGTCCAGCCTGAAAGACTTAGGGACTGGCGGTTCGTTGGGTAGAGCTAAAGAAGAATTCTTCAGCAATTCACAATGATGCCTGTGATGCTTCAGAGCTTCTTCGGATATTTTTTTGTTTTGAATATATCCTACTCCTAATAACTTTTTCAGGAGTTCCGAATGCTTTATAGGTAGAGCTGTATATTTTGAATGATCTTTACGCTCGAAGTTTGGTTTTGACTGTGAGGGCTATTCAGGGGCAAGTGCTTCTTGGCCGGTGCTGCTTGCACTAGCCGTGGTCTCAGCCGACGCTATGGGTGCCTTCTTATTATTCTTCTTTTTGGCACTTTCGGCCAATACAGCTACTGTCATCGTTGTTGTTTTACCTTTGTCTTTACCCTTACTGTTGGTGTTCTTATAGGCCACATACGCTGGGTCTTTGCTAGCCTCAGGGAGCGAGGGGTAAGGTAGTATAGTTTAGACTTGATGAAGTTGTTAACTGCTCCTTTGAAAATAGCCAACAGATGGGCTTCCGTGATGGGCTCACGGATTTCATTCAGAGTAGCGCTCCATCGTTGTATAAACTTCTGGACTGGCTCGAGCAGGTCTTGTTTCACTCCCATAAGTTGATATAACGTGACTTATGGCTTTAAATTGTATTTAAAGCGAGTCACAAATTATGTTAGAAGCTCTTCCAAGGTTGAAATGGAAGAGCGAAGGAGTGCTCGCTACCAATCCAAGGCCTTACCTACCAGAGACATTGCAAAGACACAGATAATCGTATGGGGCCATTGTTGTAGCAGTAAGGATTCAGACCTAAAGGTAACGAGATGAGCATTAGGATCACCTTCCCCATTGTATTTAGTAAAATGGGGCAAAGACATCCCTGGAGGCAACGACAGCATGGGGACTATTGGGTTGATAGGGTCATCATGGTAGAAATCCATGACCTGTATTGTATCAGTGCCAGCAGCTTTAAGACGCCTAACTTCCTCGATGAGGGTTTGAATAAGCAAAAAAGCTTGATTCAGACCTATTGATGATGAAGTGGGCGTTGGAGGAGCAGGGGGTTAGGCTAGAAGAGTAGTACTGGGCAATGGAAAGGGAGCGATAGCTTGGCTGACAGATGGTGCGATGGGGATTATCCTCACAGATGGAGCTACCTGTGAAACCCACCACCTAGTAGGTTGTGTAGAAAAATTGGCTGTCGCCGGATGTGTAGAATGGAAGGTGTAAGGATGTTGTGCAGATACCTGTAGGATGTGTGTGGTAGATGCAACCAAGGGTTGCACACCATAGAATGCAGATTGATTATGTTGCGCAACAAGTGTGATCCACTGACCAACCGTAGGTTGTTGAACAGATCGCTGCGATTGAATGGTGGTTGCGATCTGTTGCCTTGCAATGGGCTGCGAGGATAAGGTTTGCATCGGATTTTACATCGGGCGGGTCATAGACGTGGTATTGACCTACAGTTGGGGAATGAAATGGGGGGCAGTAGATGCAGGTATCACCGACGAAATCCTGATTACATGTGGCAAGGGGGTTACTCGCACGCTATTTTGAGGTGGCATTTGTGCCTGCAAGACCAAGGATTGCGTGGTGGCCTGCAAGACGATGGGAACATGCGTTTGGATGGTCATAATTGGGTTGAGATGGGCAGCTTCTCCGGTGAGAGGATGAAACAGGGGATTCGCATATGTATGGGGGCTGAGGGTATGGTATGAATCCGCTTGTTCAAACTGAGCTACGAATTCATCTTCCTCCTCCTCCTCGTTTTGAGGCTCTAGAATAGATGGTGTAATCTGATTCTTAGCCATAACCAGTTGGGATAGGAGTTCATGATAATGATCAGTAAGGGGGATGATGTCATATGCAGTAGGGGTGAAGTCTTGACCCCCTTTGTAGATCAGCTCATAATTTCGTTTTGCCTCCATCTCTGCTCAGCTAAGGGTATGCTTTGCCTGGATCTTGACACAAATGAAATTGTACTCTTCAAGAGTCAAGACGGTGAATGAAGGATCCCTGCCTTGTAATCTCAATGAATGACGCGACGGTCCCTAAGGTCCTATCGCACTAGAAGCTAATTCAGAAACGGTGATGGGATTTATGGTTATGGCACCTAAGTCAGTGGCGATCATAGCGGCAGTAGTTGTATGTGCAGAATCCATCTTTCAGAGAAATCGATAATAACAAACGAAAAGATTTAAAAAAAGCAACAGCAAAATAGAATCACGATTGGGCTTTCTACCCTGTAGGATTCCAAAGGAATCGTTACTGTGACCAATCTACACCACATGATTTTGTAAACTTCCCTAGAGGTATTACGTTTACGTTATGTGAACGTGGGTACGGATTGCTTACAGGGTTATCTATAAAATACGGATCAGAGGTTCAGGCCCTCCTTCTAGACCCAGAAAACTGTAACGACAAAAAATGTCGGTCGCTAGAAATACCGAGCGAAGATCCATGTACACAGTCTTAACCACAACTTCGTACGAGGGTCGTGCTAGAGAAAAACGAATCCAAGGTGCCCTGAATGGTCTTGTCGATCAGACAGGGACTTCCTTAATCAGTAAATTATCGGGTATCGCAGTTTGTATATATATTTCATGAAACGAATTGATTCAGTGAATCATAGAGGGAGTAGAAAACAATGTAAAGAACTCGAAATAACGATAACGTCAATGTGACAAAGAAGATCAGATGTAGGGAAAATGTGTGATTCCAATATCTATGATTTGACTCAAAGCTGAATATATTGCATACAACATTCTAATGGCAGACTTCGCTTACCTTTGTGCAAAGCATACACGAAACAACAAGAAAACTATTTAAAAGGGAGAACAGAAGGTCAAGCCTGGAAGATCTACCTTGTAAGCCAAAAGCGGAATGCAAGGAAGGTCAAGCCTAGATGTCTATCGATCAACTATTTCTAATCAATAAACCTTGCCAATCGTACTAGATGATCTCTCGATCTCTGATATGCTCCCTTTGCCCTTAATAATATTTGCTTAAAGCTGTCAATGATCGCCAATGAAGAGAATAATCTTTTCACCAAGAAGACTGATTGCTCTCGCTGCTCAAACAATGCCTTATGTTCTTTGAAAGACAAAAATCCCCCCTCTTTCTCGCTCGTCAACTGGGGTATTTATAAGTTCAGCATCATATGGGAAGGCACGATCTTGATGACACGTGTCTCAAACTTTCAAAACACCGTTGACTTGACAATTTTTAAGTTGAAGTTGGTCATGTCGCATTACGTCTTGGAGGCGAGGTGCGCTGTAAACCACTCTTACTGAAACCGCCTCATGATTACGCTACAATACGTTGATGAACGTATTGCTGTGCATGGATAACAAGTGTGTGTCTGGTACTGCCTTAGCTGACTTTACATTGTATTACACTTGTTTACGCTGTGTAGCGTGGCAGAACGTAATAGAGCATAAAAGTAGTTAACTCAAGCTGCCTTGCGCTTACTTACGCCGCAAAGCATAATGGAGCGTAGAATAGTCAGCCTTACAATAAGTTACGCTGCGTAGCGTAATAAGCGTAAAGCGGCCAATCTGCAAAAAAGAAGTCAATCTACTGCGCTCCTTTGGACTCTGACTTTGACTTCCTCGAAGCTCATTACATTGCTCTGCGTAATGGAGCGTAAATACAGTCTTGAACAAAAGACTTGGTGGAATACGTGACAAGTTGTTAGTCCGCTGCTTAGGCCTTAAACTTTGTCATATTTGCCAAAGTAAGCTACTTTCCAATATCGCGCTACATTAAGCAAAATTACGTCGAGTGACATGACGCTATGTTGAGTAATGTAACGTAAAGAGAGAAAATAAAACAAATTTAGAATGTTTAAGAAACTTGGAGACTTGATGTTACGCACCTCTTCGCCTTGTTCTGTCTTCTGGATTTCTGCTGAACTTTCTCCCGAATCGTGAATCTTCGCCCTAGGCCGATTCACAATTTTTACGGTGTTTCACTTGGTCCATTTGTGTTGGCCATTCTCTTGGGTTCTTGGATGTTTTCTCCTCGAGTTTTCTTACCGTTTCGACATTACCCAATTATCGGGAAGCTAAGTAAATAAATATAATAAGTCTTTGCATGGTGTGGTTCTCACGCATAAATACATAAAATAAAATAAAATTAAATTAAAAAAACACACAACAAGAAGAAAGAAAAAAGTGAGAATTCAAAGCACATCCCTTAGACGAAATAATCATGTGGGCTACAAACACTGGTTATTGTTGGCGACTGTTTGGGACGCGACCGCCAATGAGTGTCCTCAAACAGGATTTAGGTGTCTGTTGGTCTCTGGCAACACCAAGGCCCAGATACCTCCAAATAAACTCAGTAGTTAATGTGAGTATGTGTGTGTGCTGTTGCGGCATGCGGTTGTGAGAAATGTAACGATTGCGTTGTGTGTAAACTACAAATGACTTACTTTAAAGAGATTCAGCCAACTTTGCCAAGTACTGTGAGTTGTTGAAAATTTCCTATTTTGTTCAACTGCCTAGTCTACGCGGTCCTTATAATACCTACTTGTAACAAATAAAATTTTGCAAAAACATTTGAGCACAACTCCGCAATCTACTCCTAATTTTCCCCAGAGAAAGAGATAGTTCCACAAGAAAACTAGAAATAGAGCAAGATTCGATGGAAATAAGCAGAAAAGAAAAGAAAGCAGATTTGTGTAGACCTCAAATATTTAAACAAGGTAAAATGACACGAGTAAACACTTCGCAATAAAGCTATCCCAAATTCAATATCTACGAATTGTTCAAACTTCCAAGGCTCAAACAAGCAATATCTTCAAGACAATCCTATTATGCTACCAAAAATTGCTGCGTAAACTACCACGTACGAGACTCCATTTTGACTAGATAATAGATGTCAACGATTGCATTCAAACAGAACCTTTAAAAGACTTGACAATTTCTGATTGAAATACCACGAGAATTCACTTTAAAGATAAAAAGAAGCTATTCTGGTCCCATCAAAATACCAAAGATTTTCTAAACCCTCTCAACTAATGAATTGTTCAACAGCGTGACTACAAACAGAGACTCTCTTACAAAAATCCCAATAGCAGTTCCCACACGTTGCACAATAACGAAATTTACTACTAAAATGCTCTTAAGGCTTTTAAACACAAGTGCTTCTATTGCACCCCCCCAATAGAAATTTCTATCGTGCAACAAGAACAGTAAGAGCAATCTAAAAATCCTAAAATTACTTGCCAAGGATGATACTATCTAAACCACTAGCTAAACAATTTAAACAAAATAAAAAATGAAATGCATAACTCACAGGACCATGACAAAGAGGCTGAAATCTTTTCTTTAGCAAGCCATCTTACAAGCAATCATCTTTACAAATCTTCTTTGCAAATGCTCTTCTCAAGACCTCAAAGTGTCTACAAGTGAGAGCCTAAGTGTGATGTATGAGACCTCCCAAAAGTCTCTTCTCCAAATTATCCTTCAAAATCCCTCTCAATTATCCTTCCTCTAAATCCCCCCAAAAAATATTTCCCCTTTTTCAAAGTGCTCATGAAGCCTTTTTATAAGGTTTACAAGGTAGTTACATGCCAAAATATCCTAGCTAACTTTTCTCCCAAGTAACTTGGCCAACCAATTAGGAGATTACTTGCGCAACAAGTTAGGAGGTTACTTGCCCATTTAATTAGGAGGGAGTTAGGAAGTTATTCATAAAGTTAGGGGGAATTAATTAATAAATATTATAAATATTGCCTTTGTAAGTAGTTTATTAAAATAAGTCTAAATTCCCTAATCTAATCTAATTTAATTTAAATTTTAAATACTAAGTGTCATTAATCTCTAAGATTTTACCATAAAAATATAATATAATATCCACCTTATTGGTGGTAGCGGTAGTTAATTTATCCTTTCTGCATCCCCGATAATTGGAATTAAAATTCAGGATGGCCGAAATATGAGCCCGAAGGTGAAGGCACCGATGCTGCAATTGCCCGCAACTGATTCAAAATATCTTCTTCAGCCAAAAATCGTTACTAGCAACTGCCATCACAAGAGAAGACTCAGCCGCCGCGTTAGGGAACGTCGTTGTATGTTCCGTAAGGATCTGCAACTATTGTAACCTCTGCCTCTCGAAAAAGCCCTGTAAGTTTTGATGATTATTTGATTTAATCCTTGCTTTGTAGATTATCGTTGCCCTCCATCTGTGATAACTGGTAAACTGTCTGGCTTTCAGAATTTTCGTCCAACATTTTGTGTAGATTCTTCAAGCGACATCTACCAGGGTTTTAAAGGCATTTGCCATTGCTGCGGATGAAAACCTAGATTTGTTCGTCGTGCAAGATAGGCGTCCATTCTTCTGAAATCCACAAGTGCCTCTGCTGGAATTGATAATATATCCACTACGTTCTGCCCTAAACTGGCCTCAATTCTGTCTGGTTTTCTCCACGCGATTGCTACCCGAAACCCCCTTTAACTCGACTCAGCAGTGAAAGAAGGGCCTCCCACATGCTCCATGAACTCAGGTTCAGCGTCTGGCAAGTCGGCAACATAAATCCAGCCGATGCGTGGGCGTAGTCCTGAACGGCAAGCCAAAGGATTTGCCCCAGAACACGGCATTCAGTTTTGTTTTTCTGATTTCATTTTTTTTCTCCGATAGCGTTAACAATAGGCCTTTGGACATACATGAATTTGGGTTCATCTGCAATACAGAAACTTTTACATCCTTTGATAATTTTAAATTTATGGATTCAAAACCTGTTGGTAGTCCGTTAGGTCCTTCACTTACTTCCAACTCTTAGTTGATTTTTGATAATTCATTACCCACGGTGTTGTCTATTTTGCCAATATTAAAAGGGAGTATGCTTTCTTGTGGTAAATAATCACCTCCTTTTTTTTATTCCAATCTTCACTCAAGAAAATACCTTGGCATTTTAATTTACTTTCCAAGAAGGCTTCAACATCAAGATTATTTACCAGGCTTTCTTCCCCAAGAATACCCATTAACTCACAATACTAAACTGCAAATTTACAACCAGGGATTGTGCTAATATTTTGAACAAAATATTCCAACTGCTCCATGTAATGGCCAAATGTGCCAACAGTTATGAAACTGAAATAAACATGTTACCTCTAACTAAGGCCCTCCTCACTTCCCATTCTCTCTCCTCCTTCATTTCGTCTGAATGGTGGTGGCTCTTGGGTGAAGGCATTCTTGTTATTCAAGTGGATGGATTGGCTAAATGCATTGATGCGAAGTCATTGGATGTGGTTTGTTTGAGGCCGAACTTGGAACGGGATCTACTAAGTCACATACAAGGGGCTGTACACCACCTTGTTCTTGAGACTCCATTCCACTCTCTCCTTTCCATCCTTCTTTCCCCATCTATCACCTCATTGTTGGTTGTATCAGTAGTCCATATCTTGGTGAATGCATTGTTTTCTCTTTGGTAAATTCTTGTGGTTAAGACTTTAACTCTTGTTCCAAATGACATTCCCAGAGCCTACGGACTCTTTGAATGTGGGTTTGTCAAGGAATTAAGGGCATGAGCCTACTTTGGGGAGGACCCACTGGCATTCCTATTTGGTACATTAGTTAATTTCTTTCCCTTAACATTTTCACAATCCACTCTCTTTTGTTCATTTCCATCTTCACATCCACTTCATCGATGTTATAGTTTTCTTCTTTTCTCCATCTTTCTTGTTCTTTTTCCTTCTCCATTCTATCACTACCGGAGGTTCGCTCTTAGTTATGGGAGTCCTGGTCCAGTTTTTTCAATTTCCTCCTAACCCCTACACATTCGATAGTCACCACTATTATATCTCTAGATCCGCAATTAGCCATACCACAACTCAGCCAATGGATCTTTCACTGAGGCAAGGTATCAACTGCATTGAAATTCATTTCCCCTTGCTAATATAAAGACTATGTTGTTTTTGTAGATGGAAATCAAGTAACAAGAGATTGGATCTAGAGGGAACACTTGGAATGGATCGGTGCTGAAGCAACTATGCAAGGAACGAGATCAATGGCATGTTTATGAATGGACAATGAAAGGCATAATCTTGGCATTGGCAGCAGCAGACTTCTTCTCTCTTCTCTCTTCTCTCTCAACTACCAAATATGGCCTAATGTCAAATGTATAAGGTGTTCACTCTTGTTGTCGTGAACACTAGTTTTGCCTTGTTTTGTAATAATGATCCGTTCACATGTCATCCCATTCACCATTAGTTCCATTTGAGTCAATAATCCCATACCTTCCCAATATTTTGTAAGGAACTCGAGGACAAGTTTTCATTCAGTCATGGGGGTATGATGGAACACGATATCGCATGGGTCGTGATATTGCGTACGCGATATCGCATCCACCATGATATTGCATCCCCCGTGATATCGCGTACACAATATCGCAGTGCGCTGCCAAGTCTATAAATAAGAGGTGGCTCTCCCTTGTTTCGAAGTTTAGGCCTAAATCGTAGCGAAACTCTGGTAGTTTTTCCTCTCCAGAGATAGAATAATTTCCATGTGCCCACAGTAGGAGCTCCAAAGTGAACAGATCTTTATTTGAGCAAATATTATACCTGAACAC
>MNCI01025282.1:718501-731079 GCA_015680685.1 Gnetum montanum | reverse complement strand
CTTAACTATACAACCGTGACAAATACAAGTAAGTCTGGGAAGACAACGAATGATTAACCTTAGGTGTTCCATAAGGTGTGTAGGCACTTAGCCTGCGGAGTTCGACTGGATCGCGTGTGTAACACTTGTATTCGTATGGTTGAGTGTAGGGGTACCTCACCACTCATCACCTACCATACTTATGTGGCCACCACCATCACTTGACCACCATCATCTGATGTGCTATCTGCTCTAGACTCAGCCTCAATGTGCATGTGTGTTTGCATGTAACCATCATTGCTGCATTGGTCTACTATTCATTACTTGTTATTGCAAGCCAAGGAAGAAATAGATCATCCGTTGTGGATGCTCCTTCTGATTACTCTTGCATGCGTCAACCTCTACTACACCATCAATTGGGTCAGCCCGATGAGCCTTCTAGTGAGAGAAAAAGGAAAATAGAAAATCGATGTCTGTTGCTATGTGCATGCACGTTTACTACCATTTCGCATTGTGCATCACTATTGCACCATCATTTCTAACAGGAGCAATCGCCCATCCATACACATCAAGGAGATAAAACATGTTTGTTTTTGTCTATAGTCAAAGCAGAAAGAAAAATAGAAAATCGCCATTCTGCGCTTACTACTGCAAGGCATCAATGGCATTATCTACCAACCACATGAAGACCACATTAGAAGAAGGAAAGGGATGCTCATGTTTGATGTCTCTGCTATTTGCATGAGCCACACATATACCACCTTGTTGATCTATCTACACGTCAATTGCATGCCTGTCACTATGGACCCAGCCTCCCCCCTTGAAGCCACCTTCCTCCCCTTCCTTATAGCTCCCTCCTAGTAGTTACAGCCATCTGAAATGATTCGTCACCCACGTAATGTCTCTGTATCATGTAGTCTTTGTTAAAGATATTTAAATTCTCCATTTAATTTTACTAATCTCTTATCACTATGTTATGTCACAATCATTTGTAAACACTTTTGTAGTGTTATCCCTATCATAGTAATGTTGTAATTAATCTTTTAATGAATATGTAATATGCAAGAAACTAGTTAATCTTCACTACTGTTAGCACTATATGATTATGGTAGTACAAATAATCTAAAACTGATTTAACTTCTCATTATGCTTATAATTTATGGGTTTTCTAAGAAATTGAGAAATAGTTATATCAATTGTTTACTAGCAAACAATATTTGATGAGTTCATGGTTGTTTCTAAGTAGAGCTATTGATACAGTCCAAGTGATGTAAGAAATCATTTGTTCAAAGTTCTTTCCATTGAATTGATAGTACTTATTTTGGTTTTCCTATCACAAGGTAATGGAAAAAGGAGAGGCAATGAGAAATGAATGTGAGAGAAAGCTAAAACTTTTAAAATCTCATTTCCTTGAGTTGCGGAATATTCTCTAGTCTACAAGACTTGAATAGATCTATGATCTTATTAATAGCAAAGTCAAAAGCCAAAGGTAAGAATCCTTAGGTAGTATAAGTCAAATTGATGCTTGAAGATCTCATTTTAAATCATCTATCTATTTTAATTTAAAATTTTTCCTTAATTATTTGAAATGATCTAAAAAGGACTAAATATTATGAAATAAAAGGAATGGAACCAAGCTTTAGCTCAACTCAAAGACCATCAAAAGTTGATTGAAGAAAAGGATGTTGAGGTACAAAATATATGAGATTTGGTAATTTAAAGTGGCTAAAAATGATATAATGAAATGCTATCCATTGATTTTTTTTTCAATCTACAAATACTGAATTTGAAGAACAGTTTAGAAGAAAGCAAGCATACAAATAAGGAATTGGCCAGTGAGATAATTAGAATTAAAATGGATTTGGCAAAGGTAACATCTGTTTTTGTAATTTTATACATATAACCACCTGTTGATTATGGCCCCATGTGATAGCATGGGCAAGGTTGTGCTCAACACTTAGTGCCCAAAATTTAATTGCATGCAAGTCCAAGGAGCAACAAAANATATTTTCCTAGTTTTTTTTTTTTTGAAAGGGAATTAGTGAAAAGGAATTATTTACTTCTTTTTTAAAAAAAATTGGAAAATAGATTCATAAGGGGAAATTGAGGTTAGGGTGAGGATTGCTAATGAACCCCATCACATTCAAGAACTTATTACACTACCAATGAACACGGTCCCCATTCTTTTCTTTTATATGCACATGGTGACCATCTGACCATAAGCTATGCACATGTGCAATTCACCTAGTTCAATTCACATCTAACCTTGGAAAACATGTAAATGCAACTATATACAAATGAAATGCAAAGTGAAGGGGAAGAAAACATGCAACTAAGAATCTGCCAGGTGTCCACGTGGGGCACTTGAATAGAAATGCTTCAAATGAAATACATGAAATTTCATATGCAACCTATGCCCTTGCAAATCAGCAATTTTGTACACATTACGAGCAATTACATCTACAATTTAGAATGGACTTGACCACATAGGGGAAAAATTAGTTTGAGGGCTAATTTGACTAGATGCTCTATCTCTCTTAAGGACCAAGTTGCCCACTTGAAATATTTTAGCTACATATTTCTTATCAAACCATCTCTTGATAATTTGTTGATCACTACACATATTTTCAATTACTTTGACCCTTTTAAGCTCTAGATTCCAAATGTCGTATGTTCATGATATTAGATGCTTATTAGTTGGTAAGTAGTTTAAGAAGAACTGATATGCAAGAATCTATAAATTTATTGGAAATATGGATTCTTTTCCATACACTAAATCATATGGTGTAATCTTAATAAATTCTTTATAATGAATCCTATTGGCCCAAACTACCCATTTTAGTTGTTCATGCCAAGTTCATGGGTTTTGGGCTATCATGTTCATAATCCCATCTAATATAATTTTTTTGGAGGACTCAACCAAATTGTTACCCTATGGATAATATTCAATTACTACCTTGATAATGATGTTATAGTATCTAGCCCAATTTGTAAACTTTATGGAAATAAAGGCAGGCCCATTGTCGACTACTAAAGCATAAGGATAGCCATACCTAGAGATTATATTGTTTTCGAAGAAGCGAATGACCTCACGAGATGATGCAATTTTAGTTGCTTTCACCTCTAACCAAAGTGTGGAATAATCAGTGGTCATCAAAATAAATTTATGTAGGGTAGCAAATAGAGGATTGATCACTCCAATAAAATCTAAGGCCCATTGGGCAAATGGTCTTGTTTCTATTATAGGCTATAAAGGGACCAAACTCTTGGGATCTTTACCTTTACATATTTGACATTGAACACAAGTTCTAACCAAGTTGTGAGCATCATTGATCATAATAGGCCAATAATAACTGACCCTTACGATTTTATGAACTAACAAGTGGTACCCTATGTGTCCTTCCTTGTGAAGCTTTTTTAAAGCATTGTTAGCTTGTTCTTGGTCCAAGAACTTAAGGTATATCCTTTGGAAATTCTTTTTGAACAATTCGCTGCTTATTAGAGAAAATATTGAACATTTTGATATTAAGAGCTTTCTCTTATATCTAGGTAAATATAAGGGACAATGATGGAAGGTTAAATAAAATATGATAACCCCATACCATGGATCATACAATCGATTAGAAGCAAATGGGTCATCATTTTCCTCATTGATAGATAATATGTGAAGAGGAATTGATTCTTTATCTTTGGATGCATCACAGCTTTCCAAAGTTGAAGCTTTAGTAATTAATTTAGCAAGACCAGTCCCTCTAACTAACTTTGCTGCCTTCCATTGAATATCATATTCTTGAAGCTTCATAACCCATTTAGTGCATTTTTTGCTAAGGTCTTGTAATTTAGCTAAAGCAATGGTGGCTAGGTCAAGGACAATGATAAAGACTTTTGCGTTTAACAAGTAGTAGCAAAATTTCTTCAAGGCTTATATTATAGCATACACTTGCTTCTCTATGGGTGAGTATTTTAATTCTACATCCTTTAAAGGTGCAGACATGAAAGCTATGGATCTCTCACCTTGATCATTTATGTCTTGGATCAAGATAGTAGTGGAAATAACATCACTAGAAAAGGCATATAAGTATAAATCATTCTCATATCAAGGAGAAGCAAGGATAAGGGCATCTATAATGGCTTCCTTAATAGTAAGGAAAGCATTTTTTCTATTGTCATTCTAGTGCATATTACTATCTTTCATAAACATATCGTTCAATGGTCTAACTAATTCAACATAGACAGGGATAAATCATCTAAATAAATTAATCTTTCCAAAGAAAGCCCTTAGATCAGTCTTAGATAAAGGGTAAGGTACTTTTAAAATTGCATTTATGTGCTCAGGATCAATCGTGATCCCTTCCTTAGTCACTATATGACCCAGAAGTTTCCCACGTTGAACACTAAAGATAGATTTCTTTGCATTCAAGGTGATGTCGAATCGTCTACATCTTATAAAAACATTTCTAAGGTCTCTAAGGTACATAGCTTGATATTTGGAGAAAAAAGTTAGGTCATCTAGGTAGATAATAATGCACTTTCTAATTAGCCCCTCAAAATTTTTTCCCATAGTTCTTTGAAAGGTAGAGCTAGTGTTTATCAGGACAAAGGGCATTTTAGCGAATTGAAAGGTTTCCCATTTTGTTGTAAAATATATCTTGTACTAGTCTTTCTTATTTACTAAAATTTGATTATATCCTGAATACCCATCTAAAAAGGAATACATTTACATGTCATTCACGATTTGCAATAGCTCCTCCATAAGAGCAAGTGGATAATTATCCTTAATGCAAGAAGTATTAAGGTTACAAAAATCAATACATAACATTAACTCCCCAGTTTGTTTCCTAATGGACACTAAGTTTGAGATCCAACTGGAGTGTCTTATTGGGTAAATTATTTGGGATTCTAGAAGTTTGTCGATTTTTGCTTTCATGAGGATCTCGGTATTTGGATTCACAAGTCTGAGCTTTTGCCTAAATGGTTTTGTTTCTAGCCTAAGGGGAATGGCATGCATCATTACTAATGGATTAAAAGTCCTAAGGTATTCATAAGTCCAAGCCAAAATTTCATTAAACTCATGTAATAGCTCTACTAGGTTTTGCCTTTCGTCAAGATGTAATCAAAATCCTATTTTGACAAGGTATTATTTTTCTTTCTTTTAAATCTGAATTGTTTCAGTTTCAGCTAACGCTTGCCAATTAGTATTTTTGGATAAGTCAATAGTCTTAGTGTGTAGGTCATCAAATAAGGCTTCCCTAACTGTGATTTCAGGAGATATTTTGTTTAAGAACATAGTATCCTTGGATATATCTCCTTGATTACTGAATTCTCCTTCAAAAAATAGAAATTCACAAACATGATCATCATCATCAAACACTTGAAAAGAAAAGACATTATTAGAGATAGAATAGGACTTTGCTGATAATAATTTCTGAATCCCAAGCATTATACTTAAAAAGGACATCCAACATGGTGGCCATTTGGGCTAGTGCATTGGACATGTAATTTTCTTCCCTAGGTACATGTTCAATGGTTATGCATTCAAATTCTTTAAAAATCTCAAGAATGTAAGCTTTATATGCTTTCACAGTGACATCTTTATCATCAAAGATATCATTGGCTTCGTTCACTATTAGTTGGGAGTTGCTATAAATTTTAAGTTTGGACCAATCGTAGTATTAAGATAAATTGATCCCATGTATAAGTTCTTCATACTTGACCATGTTGTTAGTCATAGGTTGAGTGAAATTGATAACTTTAAGAATAGAAGCTTCGCCAAGAGGTATAAGCATTATTCCTACTCCACATCCTTTCTTGGAAGAAGCACCATTCACTCTTAGTATCTAACTATTCAAGTTAGTGAAATCTAAAAAATCAACCCTCTAATCGAGGTAACAGTAATCATCATCGAACTTTGGTCCATCTTCTAATATTTCCTTAGTTAGAAACTAATTTATGTCCTTATCATTTCCTAATGGTGGTGGGTCACCAAAAAGAAAGGTTCTTCCATCATGTTGGTGATATGGCAAAGTATATTTATACACCTTCTCACACTTCCTAAAAGCTTGATAATATTGAGTAGAATATGTGTCTGCAATAGGGTTTATGCCTAGAGCCTCATCTATATCCTCATTCAACAAATATTCACCAAGTCCTAGCTTAACCACTCTAATAAAATGATTGTTGTTTTAATTCGTTGGAGATCTATTCTGTTGATCAAAATTTGTTACCACTTGCTTATAAAATTGTTCCCTAGGTATAATCATATACTCAAATTTTCCTTTGATAGGGATCAAAAATTTCGAGAAATCTAACCTAAAGAAGCCCCCAAACTTTGCTCCAAAATTCCTAGATAAGAGCATACCATAAGTGAATGACATGTCAACTACTAGGATAATTGTATAACATGTAAATGTAGGGTATTGTTTAAGTTGTACCTTTACTCCTTTTAATGACCTTACTACAGGAACATTAGATCCATCGAGTTGAATCACACTTTTCAATTGCAATATTCTTTGTGCTCCTAAAGCCTTACATACCTTAAGAGGCATGATACTAATAGTTGCACCAAAATCCATTAAATAGTTATGGACATTATTTCCTAAAATAATCATCAAATTGGTTAGGAAAGGGGGATGGTCCTTCTTGCTTGACATGGAATTTTTCGTGTTCTATATTGATAGTGTGTTAGGACTTTCTGTGAAGTGAACATGCCTTTTGGGAATTGGGGATTTTTCTCTTTGAGCTTCAAGTGTATGAAATATATCCCAAATCATCTCTTTCATTTCACTAAAGTGTAGGAGGTCATACATTAAAATGTTGGCTTTAGCTCTTTTTAGATCCTCAACCATATCATAATTCCCATGTTCGTCTTTGGCTTCTTGTTGAGGTGGGGCTCTTCTAAGTATAGAAGGGGGGTTTGGTCATTGTGGGGCGCTTACTTGGGATGGCCCGGATTGGTTGTTTGCATTGTTTTGACTAGGAACTATTTGGTTCAAGGGCATGTAGGAATTATTCCTAGTTTGTTGTTGTGTGGTGTTCACAATTCACTAAGTCTATGGTAGCAAGTGTTGTGTGGGTTAGGGTTGCCTACCATAACTTGTTCTAATGAGAAAACCTCTTCGTTTTCTATTTCATAAGGTACATTAAGGACCATAATAAGGGTTTTTCATTTTGTTGACCTTGGGTATTGTCATCATATAATGCCAAGAATTGAGAACAAGTCTTCTTAGAATGTTTCCTCGTGTTATGAGAATGAGAATAATCATCATTCATTGATGCACTTGGCTTTTCCAATTGTATAGGGCCTTTGTTATTTTTTTTCTTTAGCTCAACCACTTCATTGAAAAGCTTCTGCAGTGAAGTTAGTATCTGGGTCATCTGATTTTGAGTTTGAGTTGGGGGTTCAATAGGATTAGATGTCCTGTTTGGGTTTATGATGGATTGGATCAAGGCTTTTGATTGGTCATCATTCAAACTAGAGTTAGATGGTAGGAATGAAGAAGATGTGAGGCCTTAAGAGTAATTACTTAAAGGTTGAGCTGGTTGAAAGGGGGAAGGAGTCTAAGGCATGGCATTACTAATACTCATCATTCCAAATTGGGTCTGGATGCTATTCATAAGGGTTATTTGTTCTAACTCAATGGCTTTAGCCATTGCTCCCTATATTTCTATTATGTTGGGATTAGATTTGATGGCATAGGCAAAGAATGGATTGATGGTAGAGAGGTAGAAGTTGAGGAGACCATCAGGTTGTGGACACATCTTATTTGACACATAGGCGAGTTGACTAAGGAATCTAAGATTTTAATCTCTAACATTTTTTCCAAGTAGCTTTCTTAAGCTGGTGAAGTTGCTAGATGATATGGCAGGGCTTGTGAATTTGTCAAACTAAATCAAAAACTTATTTTTGAATTCTTTCCATGAGTTAATGAAGGCATTGGGGAGCATCAAGAACCACTAGGTTACTTTAGTCTTAAGCATTATCACAAACACCCTACATGCCATATCATTTTGTACAATGTTGTGGATTTCTAGCAAGGTTTCAAAACATTGTATGTGTTGGTAGGCATCACTTGTAGGGGTTGTGGGATCAAAGAACATGTTTATGTTCTTGAGAAATTTCAAAATGTCATGGTAGTTAGTAAAGTTAAAGGAATTGCTCACCAAGGGAGCTGGGGGTTAATGGGCTACCATCCTAGTCTGAGTTCTCCTAGGACTAGAGCTCAAAAAATGTGAAGCTTATTGTTTCTTTAACATGAAGAGATAGGTGACTGGTTGGTTTAGGATAGGGGTCAATGATTCTTGTTAGGGGATGTGCTCATAAAATAAGAATTTCATATTATAAACATTAAAGTAAACTATAAAATTGAGTACAAGAAATAAATATTGGAATAATATTATATTTTTAAAATAAACACTAAAACATGCTATATTTAAAAAGAAATTATTTTTTGACAAAAAAATGAAAACACTAAACATGCTATTAAAAATGATTTTTTAAAATAAATTCTTAAATTTTAAAAGGAAAAAAATTTCAAAAAAAAAAGTATATTTAAAGTTGAATAATTAAAACTACCTTACCAAATTCGGGACTAAGGTACAGACCACCAAAATTAGAAATTTGAAAATGGAACTAGAAAGAAAAAGATTTGGGCAACAACAATTTTTAGGAAATGGGAAGCATAAAAATTAAAGGTCTAAAGAAAAAGATTTTTAGAAAAATTTGACAAGTTCAAAAACTAAATTAGGAAATGAAATGGCCACAACGAAATGGCAAGAAGACTTGAAACCAAAAAGCAGAAGAAGGCCCTCCTTCTAGCACCAAAAAAGATGTTGATGCGTAAATTTTGGTCATATTAACACTTGGTGAAAAACTCATTTTAGGAGACTATCGCCTAAGGCACCTCCCATATAGGTATGGAAACCCAAGAATAGTTTTAGCTAGAGAGGGCTATGTGCCATTTTAAAAACAATAAACCAAGTAAAATAATTGAGAATTTAAATAGAATGTTTTTGCAATTTTAGAATACAATAAGTAATCCAAAAGAAAAATTCAAATTTTCCTTGGTCTCACTGTGCTACCACCTATTTGCTACTGGTGCGTTGTGGATGTTGCCGCAACACTGCTCATAGCCACCAAAGGGAAGATGGATCCCACATTTGTCACGTGGACCAAGAGACAAAAACATGACTACTAGCATTACCTTTTGTTTTCACATCTCCGTGCACAGGAGAAAAAAAATGAAACATAGAAGTAGCCTACCACACTTATGTGGCCACCACTACTACTTGACCATCATCGTTTGGTGTGTCATCCACTATCAACCTGGCCCAAATGTGCACATGCATCTGCATGTGACCACTGTTGCTGCATTGGTTTGCTATTCCTTCCTTGTTATTGCAAGCCTAGGAAGAAATAGATTGTCCATTGTGGATGCTCTTTCTGATCACTCCTACACATATCAGCCTCTACCGCGTTGTCAATTATGTCAGCTTGATGAGCCTTGTAGTGAGAGAAAAAGGAAAACAAAAAAATAGCATTCATTTCTACGTGCATGTGCTTTTATTGTCATTTCGTGTTTTACATCATTGTTGCACCATCGTTTCTAGCAACAATAGCCGTCTGTCTATGCACATCGGGGAGAGAAAATGTGTCTACTTCTATCTACAATCAAAGCAAAAAGAAAAACAGAAAACTACCATTCTACGCTTGCTGCTACCATGCATCGATGACATCATCTCCTAGCCACATGAAGACTATGTTAGAACAAGTAGAGGGATGCTCACATCTGACATCTCCACCATTCACATGAGCTACGAGTTTGCCACCTTGTTGGTCTATCTACATGTTCGTTGCATGCCTACCATTGTGGACTTGGCCTTCCCACTTGAAGCCACCTTCCTCCCCTTTCTTATAGCTTCTTCCCAATAGTTACGGCCACCTAAAATGATTCATCATCCACGTAACATTCCTACATTGTGTAGTCTTTGTTAAAAATATTTAAATTCTCAATTTAATTCTATTAATTTCTTATCACTATGTTATGTCACAATCATTTGTAAACACTTTTGCAATGTTATCACTATCATAGTAATGTTGTAATTAATCTTTTAATGAATATATAATATGCAAGAAACTAGTTAATCTTTGCTACTGTTAGCACTTGATGAGTGGCGAGGTACCCCTACACTCAACCATATGAAACGAGCGTAGCATGCACGATTCGGTCGAACTCCACAGACTAAATGCCTAAATGCCCCATGGAACACTTGGGGTTAATCATTCATTGTCTTCCCAGACTTACTTGTTGTTGTCACGGTGTATGGTTAAGTAAGTTCGAGGTATATGATTTTTTTGGTATTTTCTGGTTTTTCTCCTATGCTATGAGGTGAAGGGTTGAGAAAGCTAACTAACTCTAACTAAGGACCTAAGTCTAAATTAACTAGCATCAGCATCCGTTCCCACTTACCATACACACCCTGAACTATGCAACTATGGCTACCAAACGCTAATCGTTACTGGGATCACCACACGTAACACATGTGCTCGAAGTGATCGTACTAAGGCACTTAACTAGCCTAAGTGTGATAAGCAGCCAATTCCTTAACTAGCCATACACACCTGTGGGTGCTCGTAGCCAAGTTGTACTTATCCCACATTCTAGGAGTTGAAGGTGAGAGAGCCTAATCGCGATGAGTAGTCGATTCCTTGATTAGCCATACACATTCATCAATGCTCGTAATCAAGTCATACTCATATCGCGCTAACAACATGTAATAAATAACAATAAAGAAAACCTATCCATGTACTGCAAGGTTTATTCACAAAGCTCATCTTTATTGACATACACAACTTGCGTTTAGGTACAAAGCTACTCGAATAAAGAGTTGTTCACTTGGGGGACTCCTACTGCAGGCACATGGAAAATATTCTATCTCTAGGGTGATCAATCTGCTAGAGCTTCGTTACTTTACGCCTAGGATCAAAAATGAGAGGAGTGCCACCTCTTATTTATAGATTTGACGACGGACTGTGATATCGCGTACACGACATCGGAGGGGAAGACATGATATCGCGTACATGATATCGCATGGGATGATATATCGCGTACGCGATATCGTGGCTTGTGCATATCGTGTCTCATCATACCCCTATGACTGAATGAAAACTAATCCTCGAGTTCCTTACAATAATATCAGGTAGGTATGGAATTATTGAGGGAAATGGAACTAATGGGATGACATGTGAACGGATCATTATTACAAGACTTGACAAAACTGGTGTTCATGACAACAAGGGTGAACACCTTATTACATTGACATCAGGCCACACTTGGTAGCTGAGAGAAAAGAGGAGAGAGAAAAGAAGGGAAGAAGAGAGAAGAGTCTTGCTACTGCCAACGCCTAGATTGCGCCTTCTGTTGTCCATCCGTAAGCACATCATCAATCCTGCTCCTTGCATAGCTACTTTAGCACCGCTCCATTCCAAGTGCTTCTACTAGATCCAATTCGTTTTTGCATGATCGCCATCTGCACACACAACATAGTCTTATATTAGCAAGGGTAAATGAATTTCAATGTGATTATACCTTGCTTCGGTGTAAGTCCATTGGCTGAGTTGTGGTATGGCTGATACGGATCTGGGAATATATAAGTAATGACTACCAAAGGTGTAGGGGTTAGGAAGAAAAACAAAAAAATTCGGGGCTTAAGAGAAAAATCAAAAAATCAGGCCCCGTACCCCCATGACTAATCACAAACCTCCAGTAGCAAGGGAATGGAGAAAGAAAAGGAGTAAGGAAGAGAGATAAAAATGGACAACTAGGACATCGATAAAAGAGATGTCAAGATGGAAATGAACAAAATAAAATTAATTGCAAAATGTTTAAGGAAAAGAAGTTAATGAATGCACCAAATAGGAATGTCAGTGGGTCCTCCCCAAAGTAGGCTTATGCCCTTAGTGCCCTGACAATCCCACATTCAAAGAGTCCATAGGCTCTGGGAATGTTCCTTGGAACAAGAGTTAAAGTCTTAACCGAAAGAATTTACCAACAAGAAAACAACGTATCTACCAAAATATACACTAATGATACAACCGACAATGAGGTGAATAGTGGAGAGAAGGGTGGAGAGAAGAGGATGGAATGGAATCCCAAGAACAAGGTGGCGTATAGCCCCTTGTGTACTGCATGATTAATGTGACTCGGCAAATCTCATTCCAACTCCGACCTCAAACCAACCACAGCCAGTGGCTTCGCATCAATACACTTAGTCAAACCATCCACTGGAGTAACAAGAATGCATCTCCAAGAGCAACCACCATTCCAACGAAACAAAGGAGAGAATGGGAAGCGAGAAGGGCCTTAGTTAGAGGGAACACTTTGGTTCCATAACCCGTGCTTGTAGCCCAAAGTTATTCCGTCTAAGGGGTGTTCTTTAAATCCTCACTTTGGTTTTTTTTTTTTTGTGTTTTGCATTTTTATGCGTGGGGACCACACCATGCAAAAACTTCTTATTTTTATTATCTCAGCTTCCGAAGAATGGGTAACATCGGAATGGTAAGAAAAATCAAAAATAAAACATCCAAGCACCCAAGTGAATGG
>MNCI01025282.1:697905-714587 GCA_015680685.1 Gnetum montanum | reverse complement strand
CGAAGGAGAAGGAGTCCTAAAATATTCTTGAACTTGGTAGGGACGTGGAGTTTTTATGTGACCCGTAGAGTCACCTGGGGAAATTGGCCGTTGCACATAATATCCATGAGGGTCAGGCTGCCGGTAAGGGTGCTGTTGTGTTGGTGGTGGCATCCCCCATGACTGTGGGTATTGCCACTGTTGATGTTGTCCGATAGGGTGTGTGGAGTTCCACTTGGATAATATGTTAGTGGTTGGTGGAACTGCCTTGGGTTACCTTGTGGATAAGGTAACCTTCGGGGTGTTTACCGTTGGTTGAGTCTTGGATTTAGCACATACACCCCAGACTCCTGTAGATGTGAGATAATGGGGCAACATCCCTTAGGATGGTCATAGTAGCAGACCTCAAATCCACCATCATCATCTGAATCAGAATCTATAACCACATCAGAGTTAGTGATTTTTCCCTTACCCTTGTTATGTGCAGGGCCTAAATCTCTCTGCTTGATTTTACCTTTGTCACTACTTTGCTCTACCTTAGACTCTTCTACAATTTTTAAGACAGTTTCAATTTTAGAGTCTAAGGAGCTCCATACATTGTCTACCTTAGCCACTATTTCTGTTGTTAATTTTTGGATCGACAAGGTTTTCCGGTTCACCAACTCTTCAAGTGGTGACTCATCCTCTTCATCACAAAATTTCACTTCCTTCTTTCGAAGGGAGGAATCGCGGTTGTACTCCTCCGCACTTTCCCTTTTGCGTAGCTCACCTTCTTCGTTTGCTACTTTCTCCAACAAAATTTCAACTTCATGGGCTCTAAGTTGGGAAAGTCTCCCTTGGGCGTAACTCCCAAGAGTTCTTCTCATTTCATTCCTTAGCCCATCCATGATGTGGCGAAGTTGATCCCGCTTAGCGTATCCATGGCCCAGGCAACGATGTAGCAATGTATAGTAACGGGTCATGGCAGCATCCAAGGGTTCGTGATGACCTTGCTTCCAGCCTTGGATCTGCTTACACAAATTGGACACTCTGGAGTACGTCTAATATTTTTCATTGAACAGTTCTAGCATTTTACTCCACCTCCTGATGGTTTTCGATTCTAAGGACCGGTACCAGCTCTCTGCTTCCTTGATGAGTGTCCTTGGAAACAACTTAAGCTTTTTCCACTCAGTATCTATATTCTGCAAGGCACAGGCATCGTGGAATGCTTGTAAATGATTTTGCGGATCAGCATTGTATCCCCCTTCAAATCGTGGGATGTTGTTCATGTCTAATCGTTTGATCTGACTATCTTTCAAATGCCTTGTGGGAATCCTAACTGCCGCTGTAATGTCAAGCATGCTTCGGGTTGCGAGTAGGGGTTCGTCATGATCATCTCTTTCATGACGTCTGTGATGTCTTCGTGGTGGTTACCTACTCTCCCTACGTCCTTGCCCTTGTCCTAACTCTCGACCTTCATGCCGAGGTCTTTCTTCCTTTTTACTTTTATCCTCCCCTTTATGTTCATGGTGGCTATGCCCAGATGTGGAAGGAGAGGGTGAGTGATGTGAAGAAGGGGAAGAAGAAGGGGAACCATCACAATGACGATGTTTCTTTCCTTCTCTTCGGCTGCTTCGGCCCCGATCGTTATAACGATCAAAGTGCCTGTCCTTAGTGTAAGTGGTTGTTCCCTCTATGAACAGTTGTTGTTCACGAGCATCAGAACCAATGTGATGTATCGTTGATCATAGGTTCTGATACCCAACCTCCTCTTCATCGTTAGGAGGGGAAACATCGTTTGCTAATGAACCCATGATAAGTGGCTCCTCATCTCCTATTGCACTAAGGATGTGCGGGGCTTTGCCCTTCAGAAAAGTATGTTGACTCTTTTGCCTTAAGTCCTCATATGTTGGGCATCTGTGGGATAATAATCCCTCATGTCAAAATCTTCCACGACGTATTCACCATAATGATCTTGCATGCCAATCTGTGCCAAGGCATGGAAAAGCATGCGAAAGATTGATCAATCTAGGGGTAACACAATGTTACCTTGCAAATCTCTCCACCGCAGTTGTTCATCTTGGTGGAGTATAAAAGTAAAGTCTGGAATATACTCATCAGGATGAGTATATATCATCTTATATTGTTTAGGACTTGGCTGATTTGGGTTATGTGTTTTATGTTGCCGACTGTCTCTAGTATGGTCCTTAGGTGGTGAGTTGCTCTTATGAGAAGAAGGCATTTTTATCGGTGTGCTAATTCATCGTTAATTAATTTTTCTTGATTAACCCGAAGGTTCGTTAAGGCTCATAATGATATGAGTGATATCCCTTATGTTCTNTGGGGTTAATCATTCGTTGTCTTCCCAGACTTCCTTGTTATTGTCACGGTGTATGGTTAAGTAAGTCCGAGGTATATGATTTTTTTGGTATTTTCTGGTTTTTCTCCTATGCTATGAGGTGAAGGGTTGAGAAAGCTAACTAACTCTAACTAAGGACCTAAGTCTAAATTAACTAGCGTCAACATTCGTTCCCACTTACCGTACACACCCTGAACTATGCAACTGTGGCTACCAAACGCTAATCGTTACTGGGATCACCACACGTAATGCACGTGCTCGAAGTGGTCGTACTGAGGTACTTAACTAGCCTAATTGTGATAAGTAGCCGATTCCTTAACTAGCCGTACACACCCGTGGGCGCTCGTAGCCAAGTTGTACTTATCCCACGTTCTAGGAGTTGAGGGTGAGAGAGCCTAATCGTGATGAGTATTCCTTGATTAGCCGTATACATTCGTCAATGCTCGTAATAAAGTCATACTCATACCGCGCTAACAACATGTAATAAATAACAAGAAAGAAAACCTATCCATGTACTGCAAGGTTTATCCACAAAGCTCGTCTTTATTGCCGTACACAACTTGCGTTCAGGTACAAAGCTGCTTGAATAAAGAGTCATTCACTTGGGGGACTCCTACTACAGGCACATGGAAAATATTCTATCTCTGGGGTGATCAATCCGCCAGAGCTTCGCTACTTTACGCCTAGGATGACAAATGAGGGGAGTGCCACCTCTTATTTATAGATTTGGCAGCGGACTGCTATATTGCGTACGAGACATCGCAGGGGAAGATGCGATATCGCGACGGCCGCAATATCGCGTACGCGATATCGCAGCTTGTGCATATCGCGTCTCATTACCACTATATAATTATGGTAGTACAAATAATCCAAAACTTATTTAGCTTCTCATTATGCTTGTAATTTATGAGTTTTCTAAGAAATTGAGAAATAGTTATATCAACTGTTTACTAGCAAACAATGTTTGATGAGTTCCTAGTTGTTTCTAAGTAGAGCTATTGATATGGTCTAAGTGATGTAAGAAATCATTTGTTCAAAGTTTTGTTCATTGAATTGACATTGCTTTTTTTTTTCTATCACAAGGTAATGGAAAAAGGAGAGGCAATGAGAAATGAATATGAGAGCAAGCTACAAATTCTAAAATCTCATTTCCTTGAGTTGCGGAATGTTCTCTAGTTTGCAAGACTTGAATAGATCTATGATCTTATCAATAGCAAAGTCAGAAGCCAAAGGTAAGAATCCTTAGGTAGTACAAGTCAAATTGATGCTTGAAGATCTCATTTTCAATCATCTATCTATTTTAATTTAAAATTTTCCCATAATTATCTAAAATGATCTGAAAAAGACTAAATATTACAAAACAAAAATAATGGAACCAAGCTTTAGCTCAACTCAAAAACCATCAAAAGTTTATTGAAGAAAAGGATGTTGAAGTACAAAATATATGAAATTTGGTAATTTAAAGTGGCTAAAAATGATATAATGAAATGCTACCCATTGATATTTTGTTTTTCATCTATAGATACTGAAGTTGAAGAATAGTTTAGAAGAAAGCAAGCATACAAATAAAGAATCAACCAGTGAGATAATTAGAATTAAAATTGATTTGGCAAAAGTAAATTCTATTTTTGTAATTTTATACATATAACCACTTGTTGATTATGGCCCCATGCGAGAGCATGGGCGAGGTTGTGCTCAACAAACTACAAAATATATTGCAAAATTTTAGCATTAGTACATAGTTAATTTTAATTTTTTTAATATATTTTCTGCGCTATAAATATATTTTTTTAAAATTTCTAAAGTTTGGTTGGAGTTCTCAAGGAAGACCAGCATACATCCAATAAGCTAATTTCATAATTTGTAATCTGAAAATCTTACCCCCTTTTTTTGAAAGAACCTCTTAGACTTATGCTAGAGCACAAGAGCACACAAAGATGGAGTTCCCATTCAATTAATAACACTATGAAAACACTAGTTTAGAGTAAGCTAGTAACCACCGTTCTCTTTGTGAAAGGCTATGCTATAGAATTTTATTTAAGGTAAGATGTCTATAATGCTAAATGTTTGTGATGTGTAGATGTTTTCATTTAACTATAATCACTATAGAAAAAAAATTTAGTTTCAGTTTAAGTTTATAATTAAAAGTAATGGTAACATGTTTCCTTATCTTGGTTCGAGCTCAGGTAATGGCACTTACTTCTTTACAGGATTTCATTTAAAATTATAATTTACTATTACAACTGGAATCAAAACTATGATGTAGAGTTACTAGGCTAAGACTTTTATCACTGAGATAACACATCATTGTTAGATTATAATTTAATGCTAAGGATGATTCCTAATTTAAATGATTCTCAACTAAAACATGTAGTAATGGTGGAAGTCACCAGAGTATGCAGTTTGTAGTTGGGCAAGTGAATAAGCATGTGTAGTGTGAAAAACAGAAAAATCTTAGAGATAAGATTTATTCCAACGAATAAAGAACATTCCTCTTCACATTCAGCTCAATTGTATTTGACTGTGCCCAATATTACTTATCACATAATTTAAGAGTTTACAGGGTATTATAACAGCAGTAAATAGGCAGTCTGCAAAGATAAAGAGAGGGGCAATAACTAAGCATAGTTTCTGCCAGATTGAAAGATTGACTTTGGTTCATAGTGTACATCCAACTTTAAACGTGTAGCATGGTTTTTAACTTAAGATTTTATAATTCACAAGCCATAAAAATTATCATCAACTATTAAGGGGTATAAACTGAAAACTGGCAAAATACAGTTTTCTTTGGTTTATATTTTTCGCCAGGCACTCAGCTTCTGTTATTTTATGACATTCGTAAGCTCAGTTCAATTGTTTAGGATCTGATTCGATTGCTTAATGATCATTGAATATTTGAAGCTGCTGAAAATCGGCAGACACTGCAGCTCACTGCCAGTGCCAAACTTTGCTGAATTTGCATTTTAAAAATTTTTCAATCATCTCTTTCCATGCAAATATACATTTAAAAACCTATTACCAAGACCTTTAAATTGTCTTATTTACAGGATACTTGAAATAGAAAAACGTTTGACGGCCATTGAGTAGACCTAATTGCCCATGCATTCGAGAAAAACCATATCAGATCTGAAATTCAAGAACCGTAAGGAAGAAATCCTTTCAAGTAAAATGGGAGAAATCGCAAATAAAATCAACCAAACACGAAAAAAAAATTCAAAAGAAATCTCTGCAGTGCCTCACCCGCCAAATCCTAAATTTTGTTTCAAAATTGTGAGTGATTTTCCATCCACAGAGAGATTCCCCTTTCCAAAATGGGAGATATTCACTTGAAAATGATCTTAAAACATTTAGAAAACCTATAAGCTCCGAATTTCCTTTTCTTAACCAATTTTTTGAAACCCGGATATGTGTTTTCTCAAACACGGTCTTTGCTTGGGATAGACAGACGCCGCTGCCCAACCATTTTTTTTTTTTTTTCGCAATAAAATTCAAATTGTATCGTTAAATAATCATTGGAAGAAATCTAAAGCTCCTGTCATCTCCTGTGATTTTTTAAGGCTGCCTAGATAGTGATTGGACCTTTTTTTAAAGCAACATTAATAATAATTTTGTCACAAAAACTTTCAACTGATCTTATTAGTTGGGAATATGCTGGTTCTGTTAGATTCTCTGGATGTTGTTTTGGGAGTTATGCTGCTGTTTGCAAAAACGTTTGGACGAGATACAGGAAAGGTGTATGAAGAAATGCAGGAACCTCCGATTGACTAGCCAAAACGGATTACAGACAAGTCGGAGACTCAAAGGTTCTATATGTGGTAAAAAAAAAAAAGACCCGAGGCTCAAAGGTTCTATAAGGCATTTGGATTCTTTGGTATTCAGCATATTTGTCTTACAAACATGATTATAACCTGAGATTGACTCTTTGCTTTGGCCTTTAGAAGAATTGTTACCATATTAAACTGAACCCACATGTTCGCACAACTTGATGTAAAATTGCAATTCATTTTACTTACTGATTTGCTTACTTCTTGATGTTTCTTTTGCTACTTAACCAAGCTTTTGGTTCCTACATATTTTGTTTGTTTTATTGCTGATAGATTTATGCGTCTGGTTTTGTTGGCTTGTTTTCTACTTGAGGTTTAATTAGTCTAATTTTCCCATACGAAGGATTTTGTTTGGTCATAAACATGAGGCTTCTGCTTTGTGTACTCGTGTTCTCTCACCCCGTGACACTAATAAATCCTGCTTATTGTTAATCACTACGGATAACACTGACATAAGTGTAAGTATTCAAACCACCTCCTTTACGTATATCATTTTGCTTAAGCTATAATTAAGGGAAGCGATACTTTGGATAAAATAATAAAATAGAATTCAATAATTTAAGGGTATTCAGTATTCTTGGGGTCATTTCCAGGGATCTCTAATTCAGTTTCAAGTTAAATATTCATTTCAAAATCATAATCGATATTCATTATTACTTTTTCTCCCACATTTTTCACAAATCTTTATATTTAGAACCTCAAACTTGATGTGTGTCTACCCTTTGCAATTGTTGAATACAAGCTTTGTCAATTATACATGCATCATTCTTCTCTTTTAAAAGGAAAGAGCATATAAAGGAAGTTCTTGTTTTTGCTAATAGAAGAACATACCATTTCAAAAATACATGATGAATTATTAGTGTTCTATATTATTGGAAGGGTCCATACAAAATTCAATAATATATTTAATCAATATTAAAAATGCATCTTCTTTCTTGTTGCATATTTCCTCCTCTACATGTATTCAAGGAGATATGAATCATGTAATTCTCTCCTTGAGCCATTTCATGCTAGCTTTTACTTCTCACCATGTGCTTTTTATAGCTTTTGCATGAATACGAGTCTTTAAAATGTAATGAATGATTAACCATCCTATAGTCAAACTGAAGTTGATAAAGCCATTATGAATCATAAGCTTTCCACATGTCACTGTGAATGACAGAACCTTGCTTTATCCATTGATAAATGCAATTTATCAATGTTTCCTTAGACTTGTTTTCAATAATTGTGCTAAATTCATCTAAATACCCAACAATGTGCTACATGCCTACTTTTATTATACTTTCTTTTTCTGGACTCATCAATTTCTACTACCTTGTTTGGACGTCCAATTTGTTGTGGATTTTTTAATAAAACATTTGCACACACACTTCTACAAAAATTATACTAATCCACAAGAGCTTGAATACTTAGATTTGAATTTCAACATAGTCGTTGGAGCATTTCCAACTCCAATTATACATAATCATATGGATTTTTTTAATTCTAAATTTTATTTCATTAACCAAGTCCCAAAACAAACATTTTCTTTTTTATCACAATAAAGACAAACAAATCTACATCTTTCTTTCTTTGAAGAATCTTTTTGTTTTTCACTTAGTATGTTACAATTTAAACATACTTTTTCTCTATACAAAAGTCCTAAATCTTGACAAAAATCAATACCATCTTCTAATTTTTAAAATTTTTTGACATAATTGTTCCCAAATCATAAAGAAAAGATCTTGAAATAAAATTAGATTGTCACTAAGAAATATATAATATTAGCTTTTGAAAATTTGATGAAATAATTAATAAATGATACAATGAAATAAAAATACCATCTCAAATTCAAAACAATGACAGCAACCAAATTGATCAAATTGATCTTATTGATAAATAGAAATACACAAAAATAGTATAGCATTGTAAATAAACATGAAAAAGATTAACGCAAAAGAGTCATGAAAAATGTCTAAAATGATTATGATTAAGAAAAACATATTCATCAATGATGCAACACGCTTGAAATTATTAAAAGTATAGCATAGAAAATTTTCCACTGAAGCAGAATTTCAAAGTCATCCGTGGCTTATTCTAATACAATTTATACATAATTTTTTTTATGAAAACTAGCCATTAAGCAGGATTTGTATGTTTCTAATGCAAATTTCCATTACGGTCCAAGAAGTAAAAAAGAGTCATTCATGTGCCACGAAACATTCCAACAAGTGAACAAAAGTTTAGTAAAATTGAATTTAAAAAACCAAAAACGGTGCCATCATGACATTTGCTTTCCTTTAAAAACCAAAGGATTAACAAAGAGCTGGGTATACAAGCACACTACTGTCCACATACATCTGCATACATTCTGCTGGTATACAATCTTGTGCCATGGCATAGCAGTTTTCTATTTGTAGGAGGGCAAATTAAAATTGCAACCCTTTGTTTTTTCTGCTCACTTTTGATCTTTACACACACATCTCTCAAAAATGCACATTTTGAAAGCTTGCTTCACTGGCATTATAAAAAATACAACACACAACCATATAATACAGTAGGCCATTTACTGCAGACGATGGCTGGAAATCACTCACATAACAATAAGCAGAACATGAATATAATGACACAGCAGGTAATGTAGGGATGATTTAAAAAATCGTTAAAATGCATAGGTTTCTTTGTTTCTTAAAAAACAAAAGCATAATAGTATTTGAAAAGATGGACAGAGACAATGAGCATCTGGTTCGATAGCCAAAAATTCCCAATATTATTCCGTCATGACTACAAACACTGAACTAGATTATCAATATTGAATAATAAACAGACCAGATGCTCATTCAGGCCAAAGCATAATTTGGGCTAAAATAGAAATTTTTTAGATACATGTGGCAAGGAACCAGATAGCGTGAGCACCCACCGATTAACGATGGGCGTATTGTGCAATGTTCCCAGATTTTGTAGTTTCTGGCTCTATTAAATTTATTGCAAGAAATACAAGAGTAGGGCAGAGAGGCATACCTTCTGGTGGCATTGCAGCGTTAGTGGAGAAATATCTTGAAACTTGTGTGCTTCTATGAAAAATTGATCATAAACAATATGTTTAACCAAAAATTTTATATCAACATAATTGTGCTTTCTTTGTCATATGTTACTTTGCTTCTATAGATGCTACATTGTATGATTCTATAAATTTCTCTTGTGATCATCCTTTTCAGTTTTTAGGTAGATATATTGTAAAACTTTCAACAAAAGTATCGTATTTATTTGTGAAGATTTTAATGGAAGGATAGGTTCACATCAAACAAAAATTATTCAATAGCAAGATAATGTTGGCATTTTAGACATTATTGAAAATCATAGCTGGACACAACAACATTGTACAAATGACACTATTAATAAGATGGGTTAACAACTATTGAATGGATAAAAAATTTTGTTCTAATTTGCAGTGACCTTGCTAGATTCCCTTGGTCTTCATCATTTACTTTCACATAATCTTAAGGTAACTCTTGCATTGATTTGCTTTTATGTTCTTAGGAAGATATTGATTTTATTAAGGAGTTGAAAGTTGGAGAATATTTAGTAGAGTTTATCATTTTTTGTTACAAATTCAAATTATTTCTCAGATAACAAAAAATAAGAATAGAAAAAAAATTTCAGTACAAACTCACCCTAAATGTCAAGTTAAAATATATAAATGCAGCACATAACAAATGGACTCTTGAAAGATGGCATAAGGAGATTGAATAAATTTGCTAGCAATGCTTAAGCAAGTTGTGCATTCACAATAATAAGGTACTTAGAAGATTTGGTTTGATGAGGATTGCATAGAAGCTAGGCAAAATATTAAGAAATCAAATAAGTGTTATAACAAAAGTTTAGTTAAGGCATATAAAAGCTTGATTAGAACCAAAAGAAGTTATCAGGGAGTAGCAGGAATATTTTGCTCACACCATTAAAAAGAAACATAAATAGTTTTGGCAATGTTTTGGTCATAAAGCCTCTTTATGATTTAATTTTTCTTTTCAAGATATTTGCTCAATTTACAATAAGCTATTTACAAAAGAAGATGATAATTCTACTACTATTTTACAACAAACACCTCTCTAATTTATTTTTGAGGAAGTTACAAAGGGTATTAGAAAGATAGCATTTAGGAAAGCTGTAGATTCAAATGGTTTATATGTAAAATTATTAAAGTAGGATTTGTTATTCATAGAGAAATTTGGTACAAATTAAATTCAATAATGGAGCAATGATTAAATCAACATTGGAAAAGTAATAAAACTATCTTGTTATATAAAAAGGAGGATAAAAATAATTTGAACAATTATTGAATGATCATTGTGAATAATATTTTTGCTAAGTTATTGGGCACTCTGCTAGAAAAGAGAACCGGTTCTTAAGTTAAAAGTAGCTAAGTCAAGGCAAGGAGTTAAGTAGGCTTCAAACAAAATCACTCCACTATTGATCACTTAGTTACTCTTAGACACTCCATGGAATTTGTAAAAATGCCTAATAAAAAAGTTTTTATTTATTTTATTGATTTTGCAAAAACATGACTTTGTGATCTGTATAAAACTATGGTTGCACTTGCATACAATTGGCCTCCTTTTAGAGTTGATTGCAATAGTTGAAAGATTGTACAATGAAGTGATTATTAAAATTACAAATAACAATTCAAAAAAAATAGTTTTAATTCCAAGGCAAAATTGAAGTTGAGCAAGGTTGTCCACTTTCCCAAACTCTCTTTGGTATCTTAATTGATGAAATGCAAGAAGGGTTGTGCAATAGGCAAGATAGTCATGTTATCAAAATTGAAGATAGAATTGTTTTTTATTTTTCCTTTTGCCTTTTAAACTTTCTAAATTAGTATAACAAGGAAATGCTCCTCCTAATCATTGCACATAAATCTCAAAACAATAAGTGATAACAAAACATGATATAATGTATTTTCAATACTCATAGTTGAATGTTAAAATCAACATTCATTTCTATGATAGTTACTAACATATGTTTATAATATTGTAATATGTTAATTAATTAAACACAATTAATATATTGTTCTTCCTCTAAATATCTTACCAACCTTTCTTAAGCTTTAAAGATTTTAAGCCAAATCAAAGAAAATTTAGTTTCATCCTACCCTTCTTAATCAAAGCTTAAGATAATATGTTTGGGCAAAAGCCATTTATCAAGTATAATCTAGATAATCAATGTCAATAAATTTTCCTAAAATTCAAAGCTACTTAATCTTTTGCTATGTAATATCAATTCATTGAAATCCTACATATAAAAACATACTATTATCACTCCAAATAGTATTTACTATAAACAAATGGGTTAAAGAATTAGTGTCATTACAATCAAATCAAAAATGAAATTGAACCTCAAATTTTCCACTAACATCTTTTTGGATTAGTTGCCAAAGCAATTTTAAAATTCCCTTTACAGAATTTATATTTTTTTTAATTCATAACTCGCCTGCTAAAATCAAATCTAACCCATGATTCCCATCCCAAAGCTCTTACCATTAAACTAACACCTCATTGTTAACTTTAAAAATTATGGATAATACAAGTAAATAAGAAACTTTTTAAAATCATTATTAAATCATTCAACTACGCTTAAAGTGAAGGAGGTTGATGTAATAAATGTTCCATTATCATGATGATAAAGTGGTGGTGAAAGAGTAAAAATTAACAACATCATCAACAACCATTTGTTCCAAATTTAACTCCAAAGCCAAAGCCACCAAAGGTACACAAGTAAACCTTAAATTTAAGACTTCAAAGTTGACCACTTAATAAATCAATCAATCAAACTACAACACTATTAGCAAGTAATTGAATGCATTAAATATCTTTTCTTTAAAAAAAAAAGAAAAAACTTAATCATTTTATTAAATCTACCAATTACCCAATGTTATCAACTTGCACACAACAATGAATGACTTTTTTTTTCCTGGCTTAATCAATTATATAATTTGCAACAGCTCTTATGTCATACTCATTTGAAACTTTGAATCAAGAAATAATTAATGATGATAGTTAATACATTTAAACATGAGACTGCCACTAATAACTTGAGCAATCTATAAGAGAAATAGGAATAAGATAGAGGAGCATGCTGAATAATGGATTTCCCATTAAATAGTACAAATTCAAATTATAAATTATTTTATAATGTTCACATTGCTGCAGCAACTTTGTGTGTGGGTGCCATTTCAAGAAAATATAAAGAAATGATTTCTAGGCAACCATCCAGCCCATTATTCAGTCTTCTTGTAAAGCAGCATTAAAACTATCCCAGATAACCAATTTAGTGTGTGATGTTCACGAGCAAGCCAGGCTGTTGAAGACAATCCCATTGCAAAACTTCTCACAGCTTCATATTCTTCACTAAATGGCCACAAAAAACACAAATGAATTGGAACAGGTATCAAAATCATGAGAAAAGATACCACAGAGTAGCGATACGGCAAACAAGGCAATCTCACTCTTAGTTTTAGATTTTTTTTTTAAAAAAAAACAAAAATCCTTAGCATCAAAACCAGGTATTTGTAAAAATGCATGGTTTAAGATGCAACACACGTCTAAATGTAATTATATTGATGAAAGCACTGTAACTGTCACGATACATCCAGTATATATGTCAAGGTAAGCACACTTAAATCTAGTTACCAGCCACCTTGATGCCCAAGATAAGATATTACACTAATCAATCCACCAGACTGCAAGATCCTTGTAGCAGCTTTTAAGGCTAGCAACGTTGTGTCAGCAAGTGTAATCAACTGTTTGTTGGATCCTGGTAAGTATCCAAGGTTAAATGCAATTAGTCTGCAGACAAAATCAAACTTTTAAAGTGACATTTTCAATCAAAGATTGGCATGTTCTTATAACGACCAAAGACCATAAATGTAACCCAATTTACAAGCATTTAACATAACAATGAGCGAATGAGCAAGAAAAATTAATTTCTTAACCTTGGAGAAGCTCCTTCAGGAACGATATCTTCCATTTTGCTATGACATAATGGGAAGAGTTTAACTTGCTGCCTCTGCAACAAAAGGATAACATTTTTGACCAGTACAGAAAACAATGAATACACACTTCCCTTCTGATGATATTCTTCAAACACAGAATGATCAATATCAACAAGTCATTATGTTTGCTTCACAACAAATTTCAGCTCATTCATTTAGGCTGAAAACCTAGGCAAGTCTTAAAATCTTGTATAGATCGTGTATAGAAACATTTGATTTCAAATATTTTAGGTTTTGTTTAGAACAAACTTAAATTAAGTTTAAATAATGAAATCCATGATTCTATTTAATTCTAAAAATATTAAATAGTCTTAAACTAATTATTTAAAACATGTTGAAATTTGCAATGTTAATGGACTTCCTTGAACAACATACCATGAGTTAACCACTTAGTAAACCACTACTGCCGAAAACTCAGAATATCACAAGGAAAAGAAAAGATGTATCCACATCTATTATTATATAAATGAAAAGGAAAATTCTGTACTTTTTGGCTAACTCTTTATCTAACAGCCTTCAATGATCGCTATTGAGTCTACTATCCTACACTCTAAACATAAATGATGATAAGAAAGTAAAACATGTAATCCAATATAAAAGTTAATTTTCTTTCCTTCGTTTATAGCATGTTTTTTTTTTAATGAACTTGGCAGCATCCTATTATGTCGTGGATGAATTCTGTATGTTGTGCTGGTAGATGTAGACACCATGTACGATATCGTTTTTATATCCGTCTTGAAGATTGACATTTTTTGTTTTATTGTTTTATAATAAACTAACTCCTTTTTCAAGGAAGGGCAGATTGTTGATAAGGATTGTTACCTGCTCAGTAGCTTATATTCAGATAGATGCATCCTGGAAGCACAGTAAAACTTTACAGTCAGACTGCTGTCAAGTAGATGGCTGCCCATAACAACTATAGTCAAATCACTCACCTACCTTAGTGAATCACCCTAAGGTGAAGGGATAAAGGCAGCAATAACAATGATGAATAATTTGGTCCCCTCAATTTAGGAACTCTCTTACATTACTTCAAATAGTTTAGGCATCAAGGAGATAATGATGTTCTTAGTTGCTTAGTGTCGGAACACTTTCCCTTCGTAACCATGCTTTATATGTCCTTTGTGTGTCTAAGATCTTGTAGGAAGTGTTAGCACTCGTTTTACAATGATATGGTGTATACTTCAAATTTTGGCAAATAACTGTAGTAGGCTATGAGTCACAGTCCTATTGCAGTAAACTACAAGTGGGTATGACCAACAGTTTGTCTGCACTGTCAGTTGTAATTTTGAATTTTGGGCAAATTACAAGCCAAGCACAAGTCATAATCTGATCACAATCAACAATTAATGCAGCACAGCTTGCAGTTTGGCTCCACTTTGCATTGGCAACTCTCACAAATCAGCAAACTTAAACTGCAAGATCAATGAGAGTCGGAGCATGGTTGCAGTGAGTAAAAGTGGGTTTGAGAAGGGTGCAAGTGGCAACCTGGCCACACTGATAACCAATCTCTTCTTATGTTAATTTTGGAGGTAAATATGAGGTAACTGCAGGTGATAACCAATCCCTTCTTACGTTAATTTTGAAGGTAAATATGAGCTAATTGCAAGTCACAATCCAATCGTGGCAAGAACTGAATTTTTCTTGTCACAATCCATTCACAGCCATGTTGCAATCCCAAAAAAGATGTAAAATTTAAAAATTTAAATGTGTGAAAAGCCTTCCTTTAAGTTGACCAACCTATAGTTCCTGTCAACAGGGTCAGGCAATCATGAGAAAAGAGCAAGCAAATGTGAAGATTTGAGGAGAGAACAGCTTGAAGGGTGAAGAGATGGAAGACTTGACAACTTGAAGATTGAGAATTGTTTGAAGACTCAAGTAATTGGTTCCACGTATCTTTGGGCTTGGAACTGATCCCTATCATGATCTTGTATCTCTTTAATTCTACATTGAGTCCTAAGTAATAAAATTGCAATTGCTTTTCTTTACTAATTTGCAGTTAGCTTAGGCATGTGTGTTGGATTTGGATGAAAGTTGAATTGATCCTATATCATATTGGTATTAGTGCTAGTTTGGAAGATTTGTCCATTTTTTTAAGGGTTCTGACTTACCTTTGTTTTAATTTTTACCACGGTTTGGTATTGGTTGAGTGAAGAACTGTGAATTTTTCTTTTGTCACTCATTTCTCTAGAATTTAGAGGTTAGAATATATGTTTCTTGTCAAGGTTTGAACAAGTTGAGTTCACGCATGGTTGAGTTAAGATAATTAATCAGTTGTTGCAGATCTCTTTATTTCTGGTTCTAGCCAATTGGGGCCACATTGATCATTAAGAAAGTGGATGGGGGGTCACATTGGTCATTGAGAATTTGGTTTTCCTTTTGTTGTTTAATTCTATAGAATAAGGGTAAGAGCACAGTTTTTCTAGTAAGGGTTTGAACAAATTAAATTCATGCTTAGCATGGTTGAGCTAGGCTAAAGGATCATAGCCCAAAGGCTCAATGCTCATCTAACCAAGATAGGATCCTAGGAGGGTTGGTGGATGAGTGAAAGTGTAACCTCTTTTGAGTGGCTACACCCAGGCTCAAACTTAGGTCTCATGACTTCAAAAACAAACACCTTACCATCACTCCATATGATGGTCCCCCATGGTTAAGCTAAGGTAACGGATCAATTGTTTCAACTCTCCTAATTTTTGGTTGTGGCTATTGGAGTCACATTTCTCATTTAGAATTTGGTGTTGTGATTTGGGAATTGGATGAATTGAGAGTAAGTAAAATTAGAGTTTGTGAGTGATTATGAGTAACAAATGAAAGTAGATTGAGAGTAAAATGTGAGTACCTTGGCATCCCCCTGTTTCGATGGGGACAGTCCTCAACGTGGGGCCCCCTCCTGGAGAAGATGGAGCGACGGGCCAGCCACTGGGCAAATCGGTTCCTCACCCGCAGGGGGCGTCTGCTGGTGGCCACCGGGATCCTCGTCGCCACCGCGCGTTTCGTCACGGCGGTGGCCGCCCCCCCTGGAACCGTCATCAATGCCGTCAATGCTCTGGTTCGGCATTTCGTGTGGGGGGAGGGGGGGCAGAGGGGGGAGCAAGCTACACTTGGTCCGTTGGGAGCAGGTGGCGCGCCCACGGGACGCGGGGGGGCTGGGGGGGTCACGACTTTCGAGGACGAGTTAATGATGGGACGGCAACGGCTCGTCCTCCGGATTGCGCAGCCGCATCGGGACCCGGCCCCCTAGATTGATGTCATTAACAACAAATACGTCCGTTGGGAGGCGACGACGCGGGACTCCAAGTCCTGGCAGGTGGTGGCGCGGCACGCGCGCGACATGCAGACCTCGGGCTGGGCGCATCTCGAACCGCGCGCCATCATGGCGGCGAAATACCCCCGCAGTGGCGCGTGGCGGCGGGTCTGGAAAGGACGTCTGCCAGAAAAAATTAAATTCTTTCTTTGGCTGCTGCGCCACGACGCGTTACCTGTCAAGGATCTGTTGAGGCGGCGGGGGTTTCTC
>MNCI01025282.1:655028-697847 GCA_015680685.1 Gnetum montanum | reverse complement strand
CCCCCCCCGAGGCATGCAACTGGGGACTCCTGGGCCGGTCTACTTCTTTGGACGATCTGGAAGGCCCGAAACAATCTCGTCTTCCGGCAACAACGGCGCCCTCCCCCACAGCGGCTGGTTTGGCAGGCGTCTTACGCGTGGAAAGAAATCAAGGACGCCATGGGGAAAACGCCCACGTATGAACCTGACTGTGCCGTGTTCCAGGAATTCGAGGAGCTCTGGCAGCTGGTGAGTCAATGTGGATGGGACGTCCCTCTACAGCGTTTGGTGGGGGACCCAGATCTGGCTGATGACGCTTTCTTCTCCAACTGGGTCAACGACCGCACCTTTTTCAGGGGACGGGAAATCTGGGTCACGGAGGAGGCCCTCGCCAGCTGTCTGGGGGCCCCCATCGCCGGGGAAACCATCCTCCCATCTACCCACGGTCTCACGGATGCCGGGATGTTCTTCCGTGGGACCATCCCAAGGACCGTGAGTCGACAGGTGCCTCGATCCGCCCTCCCTCGCCTCTGGGCTCGTGGGGCGGATCTGGTGGAGCGGTATTTCGTCCAGTCTGGCAACGGGTCGAAGCTGCAGGGCCTTCACTTCACCTTCCTCCGTTGCCTGAAGACCGGTGGCCAGGTCAACCTCCCCCTCTTTTTTAAGGAGACCCTCAGCCTCAAGCGCTGAGGCAAGCACTCGGGGGTGATCTTGGCTCTTTGGAGGGGGGCGGAGGAGCGGCAGCAGCCTTCCCCCCCTGCCCCCCCTTCGGGGAGCTGCCCCCCCGGGTCGTTGGGGGGGTCGGGGGGTCCTTGGCCTGGTGGGCTTCATTTCGGGTGGGGGCGTCGGGTCCCGCGGGCGCGACCCCCCCCAGAGTGGCAGGCCGGAACGTCTTCCGCCCCCCCAGGGCCCCCTCCCCTGACCACGACCCCCAGCTGGAATGAGCAACGGCAACAGATTGTCGCGGAGGCCAGGGAGGCAGAAAGAAGGGAGTGGGAGGCAAAGTGGGCAGAGGCCCTCGCCCAGGCCCGCCAAGAACTGGAGGCCCAGTTCCAGGCCCGGGAGCACGAGCGGGCTCGATCCCATGACCTCATGACGGAGGCGGCCAAGGCCAGGCTCGCCGATGAAATCAGAGCCCAGGTGCGGGAGGAGCTTGCGCAGGAAGCGGAGTCCCAGAGGTAGCGCCAGCAGGAGGCGCAGGAGGAGCAGGCCTGGCTGCGGGAGGAGGAAGAGCAGAGACAGCGGCAGCTCGACCGCGCTCATGAGCATAGTGCCCGGCAATGGCTGCGAGGGGGGCGCTGCCCATACCTCATGTTAGGTATCAACAGCGACTGTTCTTGGGGCCGCCTTCGCCGGCACATCCGCCGAACCTCGGCACAGTGCCATCCTGACGCCGGCACCTCCTCCGATGACCGGAGCAGAAGGCAGGCAGCCATGCAGGGCCTCCAGCAGGCTGCCGGTTTTATGGACACGGAGGAGCACCGCAATACCCTGGATCTCCTGCATGAGTTGATCCGGCCGGATTGTACCTGTAAACACCTCCCCACCAACCCCTAGTTTGGGGGGGGGCCCCCCCCGGGGGGTGCGCTGCTCCCCCCTCCCCCCCCCCCTGCTTTTTTTGCCTTCGCTTTTGGGTTGTGCTGCGTCTTGCTGTTTCTCACGGGGGCCCCCCCCCCCCCCCCCCCCCCCCCCGATGGGGCCGCCGCTGGTGACCCCGGCTGTTAACTTGTGTATCATTTTTTGATTTCTCTTAATTGAATCCCGAATACTTTCTCAAAAAAAAATGTGAGTACAGCTGTAAATTTTTGAGAGTAACGTGAGTGGTCCAAGTCTTAAAAAATCTCTCTAGAATTCATAGGGGCCAAGTTGTATATCACGGTGCTAAATTAATTTGGCATAAGAAATTGAAAAGATAACATGTTTAACGAGTATTTATGGTAAGTATTCATTATATCCACCTATCAAATACTTCCACTTTTATTTTTTGGAAGGGCATGTCCCTTCATCTATTCTGTAGAATTTTAATTTTTTAATAAAAATGCTCCTAACATATGAAGCATCAAAAACATTTTTATAAGGTTTATACTGATATTATTAATTGATTCATTTTTATTTTTTACCCTTATGCAACCTAATTTTTCCAATACTTGGTTGTTGATCACTTGAAATAGTAGCTAGATTTGTAAACTGTTTTGTAGGCATTAATTTTTTATTGCTTTCATCAGGCTTTAAATCCATTGCTATTAATGAATGGAAACCTACTTTCAAGATCCTTACAGATGAAATTCATGAGGTTTTGCCAAAGCCACAAACTCCAAACTCCAAGACCTTAAGAACCTAAATCTATCCATCATGAAAAAGAAAAAGACAAGGAAGATGAAGTAGATGAAAAGAAGAATCCCTTTGCTTCAATGCTTAAGACAAGGTCTAAAGAGCCAAGGGATTTAAAAAAGAAAGACCCAAGGTCCTTCATCACTCATTCCAAGTGATCTTCAAAATCACTGAGATTTAATGAAGAGGATGAGGCTAGGTTAGCGGGAGCATTCTACAATGCTTCTAAGCTACCCTAGTTGAAGTTACCTATCTTCAAAGGAGTTGAAGGAATTGATGTCTTTCTTTTATGGCTAAGGGCAATAAAGAAACACTTCCAAATTGAGCAACTGTTGCTGACTACTTCAAAGTTCTATAACTCAGAGAAAACTGAAGGAAATGAAAGCATAGTGCCATAACAAATGCCATGCATATTTTGCAAGAAACCACATTCCCATCAAGGAGTGGCAACTTATGGAACGCATGCTAAGGAACAAATTTGAGAAGACTTCCTTTTAGATAATAAGCTATCAAACACATGAAATTCTTAAGGCAAAGAGATAGGGATGTGAAAGAATTTTATGAGGACTTTGTTAAAACTCTTCACCAAGCATGTATCTCTTAGTTTAAGTATGAGCAAGCTATCAAAGCTAGTAGCGGAAGCTTGATTCAATCAACATACTTCATAGATTGAAATGGAATTGAAACCATGAAACTAACTGAAATATAGATGAAATAAGAAGTTGAAATTATGAAATACTGAAATAACTGATAACATGCAATTGTGAACTTGATAACTATAATGAGTACATGTGATCTTGTAGACATTAAACCTAATATAAAAATAACAATATTATAAAGGAGATACTAGGGGGTGGAGGTGCTTAAGGGCACACTCTACCCCTTGGGGAAGATCACTCCTCACAACTCATAGCTCAATATGCTTTTACTCTTCTCTTTTTCTTTTCCCCTCTCACTAAACGTATAGCCACACACCTCCTTATATAGCTATTGGAGGGTGGTTACAATAACCTTGGTTAAGGTTCTTGACCTAAGTTAGACTTAGGTTAGGTTAAGATTAGGTGGGTAGGTGGCCCATGTGATCTCACCTACCCACCAATTATGGTACATGGGTGTGCACATAATTTACAACATAATTTTAAAATATAACCCTTGACCAAATAACCAAGGTACGTGACTTGTGGACTTAAATACAAGACTAGAAAAAAATTAAGATCCTCTATATCAACTTCAGATGATCTTCATCTTTGTATCTTGATGCTATAGAGACCATGAAACACATAGCACCCTAAACAATTTCTAACAATCCCTCCTTTAGGGTGTGATGTATAGAATAGTCTTTGTGTTTCTTAATCTTCTTCACTGGAGGCTTCTTGATGTTTGAGGCTTCACTTTACTCCTTTGCTTTTCCTTTCCCATTTAGTTTGGCCTCTTGGACCTTGGCCATTTTGGGCCATATGCCACTTGGGCTACAACATGACCTCTTTGGGTCATTACACAATGCCTCCATGGGCTACAACTATCAAAGCTTCTTTGGGCCATTACAACTTGCCAACTTGGGCTACAAAAGAAAGGAAAGTGAGACCTCTTGAAATACAATTTGAGGGCTCAACCAAGGAAAGGTAGGAGTAGGTGCCATTATCTTATAGCTTACATCAAAAACAACAATTTGACACTAACATGCCTTTTACATCTTTCAAATTAATGCCAGCCATAATTTTGACCAACATAAAATGTAAATAATGCCTACTACCACCATGTGAATTTAGGTGGCCTTGCTTGCTTTTTCATCAACCACCTAGCACAAGCCACCTTGACTTTCAAAGTCTTCAAAATAATGTGGTCACCACAATCAACATGAAATACTATTAACAAGTTACCTGCCATCATGTTAGTTCATGTGGCCTTGCCTACAACTACCACCCAATGCATCCTTCCTAGTAAAAATGCAAACCTACCATATTCTAATCCTAAGTAGGATTGCAAATTGGTGAACAAATAATATTTAAAAAACTTTGGGAAAATGGAGAAGGAAAAAAATATTTCTATTTAAATAGTATAAAGGAGACCTTAATTCAAAGGAAAACTATTTATTTGCTACTATTCCTCACTATTTGTGATGCACAATCAGTAGAACATAAATGATATCTTATCATCTAAGAGTTCAAACAAGTCAATGGCTCAAAATTGCTTGTAGAAAATGAATATGCTGACTATGCAATACAAAGAGCATTGAAGATGAACATCACATTTTCCTACAATGTTCTACATTGAGCACATTAGACATAAGTGGGATATTACAATTCCAAATTTGATTGATTTCTTCTAAATGTTACTAAGAACACTTGGCAATTTTCTTAATCATCATCATCTCGGTGCCTTTATTCCATCTAAAATGGGCCTACTATTAAAGTAGGCAAAAGGACTTGATAATGACTTACTATGGCTAGCTATATATCTAATGCCATAGTTCTTAAACATATATTTTTACCATGTCCTAGGTGGCACATGTCTCAGCATATGCCTTGAAATCAAACCCATGACTTGTACATTTCTATTATCCAATATATCTAAAGGGCCAGTAGACATAATAAAATTTTAGTTTCATTTTTTATATTCCAATATTTCCAACCTTGATAAAATTGCTAGCTAGTAATATTAGCTAAGCACTAAGGATACATGCACTCCCTATGTATGTATGTACGTGTTAGATCATGAAAGAAATTAACATTATCCAATCATTAGTTCTGTAAGCTGTTTACCTCCAAAGTTAAACAATGTCAGGTAAAACATTATATCTACTTATAGATTATAAAAGACCCATGTAAGAAAGTTACAATGATTATTAGGGATTTGAGTGGAAAGACCTAAAACGATGTTCTGAATATCCATCAAAAGATCTAAATAGATTGAAAACAATTAAATACATAAGTTGAAATACAACCATAAGGTGAAGAATGAAGGAATTTGCATGGATGTAAGTTTCCAGAGGAATGTTATGGATCCAGTTCCTAAAAAAGAGAGAAAGTTCAAGTAAAAATTTGACATCAAGGAAATGTTGAGTTAACCACAGTTGAAGTATGGAAGAGCACTCATTAGCCAAGAATTATGAGTTGTGTAAGTAGTGGATAGAGTATTCACAATAAACAAGCCACATAAGGAATGGTAGTTCGAAAAGAGTACTATTGGCAAGTGTATGACAAGTATAGACACGATTATAAATTCAAAAGGATCTAGTCTCACACGTAAGATCAATCAGAAAATTCCTATAAGCTGAAAAGGCAATAAAAAAACTTACAAAATTGTGTAAAGTTTACAAATAAGATTTGATTTTATTTACAATTGTTTAAAGTTAAATTCTGGTAACAAGATCCTGATAAGTAGAATTGTCCATGAGACATAAAACCAGACTCTAACAATATGAATATATTTATTTATGAAAATAAAACTGAAACTTTATTATGTTCGTAGATTCTTTGGCTCTATTGCACAATATAAATCTATATCACCTAGAGGCTCAATGCTCGTTCCACCAAGTAAGGTCACAAGAGGAACAGTAGATAAGAAAAAACATAGTAGTAGTATAATACTTGAGACTAGTTGGGCTTAAGAATAATACCATAAGTTTTAAAAGACATTAACTGCAACTTAAGTGGACTGATCATTAAGCGTAACATAAAAAACTGATGTCCAAATCATAGAATTTGCAGGTCTCTATATAATACCTGTGTGAGAGAGAGTGTACAATCTAGCAAAACTGAAGTTTTCTGCAGTGCTGCCTCCTGCACATCCATACCATAAACAAGACCTCCTGATTCTGTACAAACCATCTTTGCTAATGCCAAAGTATCCTTGCCATTGCCACATGTTGCATCAATTACAAAATCTCCTGGTCTTACAAAATGTTTCCATATCCTAAGTTTCACCATGGAAAAATATATGTTACTTAATTGACAACTGGTAATAGCATATAAAAATATTTAAAATATTTATGCTAAAAGCATACAGCTTCTTGTTACTCTAAAGCTAAAATGGAAAGTATGCTCCGTATATCTGAATATGAGAAACCTTGCAGTGAAGATCAAAGATATGTTACTCTATTCAGAAAATCAAGCTTTGATGTCTCTTTTACTGGAGCATCACATAATCATGAGAAAAACAGGAAAATGCATATTGTTCCAGAATCTGAATTCCACAAATGTGAGGTTATATATATGTCATGCCCTCCACTGGAACACCCATCTGAACATGGGAATACAAATACTCCCTTTGAAATCTCCATGTTGAAACTTTGCATCTGTTGACAAACATTTACGGAATTCAGATTCTGGAACATTTGAACATGGGAATATAAGTAAAAGCCATACAGAAAATGAGATATTGTATTTTGCAAAATAGAAAGTGCTAATGCTAAACAAGTTTGAGGAGAGTAAAAACAAAATTTGGCAGTACTCACAAATGAGCCATGTCAGTTTCCTTCTTCCTACCAAATACAAAATCAATGAGGTCCATATCTGCATCTAAGATTCAAGCCATCATTAAGCATAACATTTACTGGAATATAAAGCCAAAACACCAAATGTTGAAACAAATGAATCATCACAATAATTTGTTAGAAATTACAACAAACTTATGAACAAGCATTGATGCTAACGTCCAGCTACCCAACATATATCTTCATGTGATTAAACATATAATTTGCAATGCTTAGTTCAATTTAGGAACACTAAAAGACACCAAATTATGAAAACTAACTCTACTTCTGTAGATAATATCAGTTAAACAGCTGAGCTTGCAAACATGGTAAAAAGTAAACATTAGGTTATTAGAAGACTGAAACTAAATGCAAAATAAATAAAACAAGCACAATAACAAAAGGGCACATCATAGCCTCGATTCAAATGCATTGCAAATGGAGATAGTATGTGGGATACTAATTTTTTTTACCTTGTAAGCTTATCATCGTTAGGAGGCTATTCATATATATTGGCAGATATATTGAAGAATGACATTATAGTAAATTACATGTAAGCAGATATTTTTAAAAGTAAAATCGGTGTAGATTATCATACTTATCTATAGTTCTTAATTACTATCTCAGCAGTATTTGTAGGAAATTGGATTTTAGATAAATTTAGCGTTTTGAGGCTATACAACTATTAGGGGTGTTTTTCAGAGTAAATGAAAATATTATATTAATTTTTTGCAATATTTATATTATTTTGTAGTACTAATAAAAGCACATGATACCTAAGTAGGCATCATGCATGAAATTAGCTCAGAATAGTAAAAATAAATAAAAAAAGAGCAGAACTTGCAATTATTAATGTCATTCTATTTGGAATTTAACCTGCTCAACGTCAACAACATTGTTTTATTAAATCTAACATAAACTTTCGAACTTGATTTTAAAAAATTGACCAACTAGCAGACTATTAAAGAAAAGGGTCATTACTTGGAGGTTCTTTACTTATCCCACCAAGCAGGGTCCTAGGAGGATCAGTAATTGAGTGAAAGCTTAAACTCTTTTCAAGTGGCTACTTTCAGGCCAAACCTAAATCTTACAACTTTAGAAATGTGCACCTTATCATCACTTCAAATGATGGCCCATACTAGTAAACTTTTGTCTATAGATAATAGTAATATTATCATTTTCTCTTTAAGTATCTTAATTAATGAAATTTTCATGGCAGAAGCACTAATTGGTCAATAAACTTTTTTCCTGTATTTTAATCAAATACTTTATCATCCCCTAAAAGTAATACTTTATCATCCTCCGTTCAATTTCTCCTTATTTATCCTATGATTATAGCCAGAAGGATTGAAAAACTTGCTTATGCTGCAACTTAACAATCAAAAACCTATGTTAAACAACATAGGATTTAGCCAATTTCTGTGTAAACTGAATAACATATCTGATTGATAGAGTCTATAATTTGGACACCGGCATGTGGCAAGCATAAACTCAGCTATTCCTATGTTCATTGTACAACCTATTCATCCTACAATCAAAGACCCTACATACCAGAGACCATCTAGACTCAAATTGCTCAATACATCCTATATTGGAGATATGTTAAGTCAAACCTTTTGGACATTTTATTACTGGAACGTGGAACTGTTCCTTTTATCTAAGAGTTTGCGCTTTGCATGTTTTTAAAAAAATATTTTTTACCTTCGCCCTATGCTTAAAAGTTTGGCATGTCTGATATGGCTCCAAAAACAAAGAGTTGAAAGGATTTAACAAGTTAGATACGTTTGTTCATTCCATTGTGATTGTTTTTCCAAGGCCAACTTGGAAAAAATTAATAGAGATAGCTTGGAATGAATGCAAATTGCTCAGATAACGCTAGCATTAAGATCAACGACACAAATTAGCAAAATCAAAACATATTGTCATTACCAAACAAATATAAAAAGAGAAGAGATCAAAATCCTACAAAAAGAATGAGGATGTCCTGTTATTAAAACTCTTTGAAGAAAAAGTAAATGGCAAATTAGTTTCTGCATTTTTCAGCAATGGCCTTGGCCATGACATAGAATAAGGTTGCAAAGAAGAACTCTCTCAATTGTTGCCACTAATATAGTTTAAGTCTACAACATTTTCCCTAGTAGAAAGATAAACATCTTAAGTTAAGGATATATGTAGCAATGGACAAAGTGTATCAGTACATGCACGTTAGACTTACAAGTGAGATAACAGAGAAAAAAGGCAAAGGACGAAGTTCCATAGAAGGTAAGGATTCACATCCATAGCAAAACCATCCCAAACAAATATAATTGCATTAAACGTAAACTAGCGCCAGACATTTTTCAACGAACAGAAATCAGAATTTAAAAGAGTAAACACTTTTCAAAGTTGCAAATGTTATTTCCTTATTTGACAAATTTATCCTGTCTGTTTCCAAGCTTCATGACGTTCGACTTCAGGACTTACTAAATACCGAAAACGCATATTAGCAATAATTACTTCAATCTTGCACATTCACTTGGCAAATGGCAAATGCAAACATATTTACAGCCTCAGAAGTGTAAAGGATATATACTATCTAACCAGTTGCATGACAAGAAAACGCACGCTTTCCTCTGAAAGCAACCAGATTAGCAGAACGAGATTGCCTTGTGCTTTTCCGCAGGAAATTGATAAAAGTGAAAGCAGAAGTGAAAACGGTGACGCTCATTCTTTCTTAGGGATACAATGGCAACGTTTGCACCTAATGCATATGCTGTGAACTTGCAGGTACAAAGCTCGTCGATTAATTGGTTTAGCAATTACCAACTAACTCTCTTTTATCAAAGGTTAAATTTAGGTGGGGACCGGGTGTCCCACCAAAAATAAAGAATAATAATTAGAAAAATTCACAGTACATTTGAGAGAGTGGAAAATGGCAGGAAACGCAATGCTTTGTTCTTTTATTAAAGTCAATGACTTTGGGTAGAATTCAATTAACTTTAAGCTTTCTCCAATGTTATATGTTATATAGAGAGCTCATTTATCATTGGCATACTTATTTTAGTTATTAGGTAATGAATCATTAGTTGGCTAGGATATTGCCCCATGCTACGTCGATGTTATATGTTATATAGAGAGCTCGTTTATCATTAGCATACTTATTTTAGTTAATGGCTAATGAACCATCAGTTGGCCAGCATCACATCTATTGATGCTATATTGTATCTATTTGACAAAAAATCAATTTTTGGTTGGCACATGCTACATTATCGAATATCTTTGTATGCTTGCCTATAAATACACCACTTGGGTGCCCAATCCAAAGAATTTTCTTTCCACCCTTAGGTAGATTCTTGTAGTTTCGTTTCTTAGTTTTAGTGATAAAGTAAATGTCTACAATGTGGTGTTGAGTAGTTGTACGGAATTTTTATTGAAGTGAAGTGTACTTAGGCATAGTTTATGTCTGAAAAATAAAGATCGAGATTGTTTTTCATCATTGTAGCATTGACTTAGTTTTTACTGTTTTACTTAGCATTTCTAGATAATCATTTACATTTCCAAGTATTTTACTTTACTTTATTAGTAAAGCGGAATGGGTACAACTAGTTTCAAGCATTTAAGTGTAATCGTTTGGTAATCTTAGTAGTGTTATTGCTTGGTTCACCTAGTAGCATAATGCTTAGTAATCCAATAATGGTTACATGAGCCTAAGATGTGTGTGGTAAGCCAAGATTGGATGCTCATCGCTCTAGGCTAGTTTAGATTTACATTATCGTCATTACTTAGAATTAAATTTCATTCTCAATTATGTTTATTGCTAAGAGTAATTAGGGCCTATCAACATCAATTATCATATGCCTCATTTTGGACTAAATCATACATGACAAAGCTATTACTAGTCCAAGTGAAAAGATAGCATCCTACAATCAATGCTTAACAATCTAGATGCCAAACTAGTCCCATCCACGAAATTCGACCAGATCGCACATGAACACTTGTGATTCGTATGGTTGGGCGTAGGGGGTACCTGCCACTCATCATTGGCGCCATTGCCGGAGATGGTGCTAGTTATCTAGATTAGTTATATTATAAACGATCATTGTAAAGGTATTAACAATCTATCTTTTAAAAAATATTAATATTTTGAGTCACACACATTAAAACCATGTCTTCTTCACATAGGACCAATAATGTATCATATGATGAAAGCACTTGTAGAAGAAATGATAAGATCTATATTGAAGCGAATTGGAGTGAACAATCACAAGCAAGGGTTTCATATGCTCAATTAGACCCTTACTACACTCAAAGACTACGTTCAACTAATGCAAACAATTTTTAAAAAGATGGAGTATGTCCTAGAATAAGGAGGACCTTAAGGCCTAGGACCTCCTTCAAACCTAGAAGATATAAATCAAGGGACCATGGGGAACTCGAAGAATCACCATGGCTCCTATATTTCCCATCATGCCCAACTTCTAACTCCCATAACTTGCTTATTATTGGCCCAATTTGTGTGATTTTTGAATCTACGTGATCCCGAAGTGGTCACCTTTGTTGTGGGGGGTGCCAGTAAGGGAAATTTGAGTTGATTTTTTTGAACTTGCAAACAACTAGAAGATATTATAGGGGTAAGTGTAAGGAAACATATTAAGAATTTTTATAGTATATCACTCATGTTAAGGCCAAAACAACTTTAAGAAGACTTCTAATTGATCATGCCACTCATTTAAAGTACTAATGGGGTTGTTATTGAAATACTTTCTAACTCTACAATCATAATGAACTAAGAACTTGATGTAACTAAGGGTATGAATAAAGTATTAAATTGTTGCTCATTTAAGAGAATACTCTAGTAGTTTCAAACCCTTGATTAATTGTAGATGGTACCAAAAAGAGGAGTACAAGGAGAACTTTCATGACCAGTAAGCAAAAGACCACGAGGCCATGGAAGAAGACAAGTAAGCGAGCAAAATCCGCAAGAAAAACAAGAAGAGCAAGAAGCACAATCCTTCAGCATTCATCAACAAATTCATGCCACAGAACAATTTACTCAAGCAGAAGTGAATGTTCCACCAATGTCTAGGCACAACAACTTACACTATCACCTAAATACGTTCAAGCTATTCAAGAAAAATCCATTATGTTATCATTGTGGAACTCAACTTTGGTCCATTTTTTGAATTTGCTCCAAAAGCTGTTAAGACCCAACTTTAGTCATCTCCTTTGTGGCCTACTCTGACAAACAATGGAGAATGGTATCTAGGAGAAACACTCCAGTTTTGGCAAAATCGAGAAGCTGATGTTATAGTCAAAATTGAAGGAATCTTGGTATCTTACTCAGTGAAGGTAATTGTAGAGGCATTGAATGTGCCCAATCAAGAAGCAAAGGTGGCACAAATATCAACTAGATCTGACACAGATGCCAGGAAGCTGTGGTTGCAGTGGACATATGGCAAGGAAGATAAAGAAGACAACGAATTAACTACAAAAGAAAAGATCTATTTCAAAATTGGCACTTATCACATGTTTCCTACTAAGAGATTAAATCAAATCTCTACATATGTGGCCAAAGGGAGTGCAATATTAATAGGAAAATTTAATGCAAACATCACTCACCTCTACTTCATAGAAATTGAAAGGCGGTTTGAGAAAAAGAAGGTAAGGAAGTTAACACGTCCATTCCCTTGCCTTATTCAAAAGTTATATAAACGAGTTGGCATCCTAGGATATACAAATGATGCATTAAGGAAGGCACAAAATGCTTCCTATGCCAAAATGCTCAAGCCAATGCCTCCCAAAAAAGGAACCCATTAGGTGTTAGATCTTTTAGTTACTTATAACCTTCTATTGTTTTCCTTACTTATTATGGCCTAAAATAGTTGATATGATATATTAGGAGTATTATCTAAATCTTTCTGGCCTTAGGTTGATTTATTAACTTTAAGATTCTTATTATCTCTTTGTACTTACCCTTTATAGTATCTTCTAGCGTTAAGAATTTTTGGCTCAAATTTTTAAATTTTTACTTATATCATGCAATGCACCTCCCACAACTAAGTTGAGCACTTTAAGATCAACAAGATTTAAGAATTTTAGAAATCAGAGCTACAAGGGCAAAGTTATGGCCTTTAGAAGCTAGTGTGCAAGAGGGCTGAGAAAAACTACAAAAACCTCTCTTGCTACAAATGAGAGATGAAAATTGCGCTAACTCCCATGTGTATATTTACTATTTTTTATATGTGCGACATTGTAGATACGACATCATAGGTACCTATAGCATCATAACTATGACATTATCATTAAAAAGTTCAAATTTTTTATTGANGCAAGTATGAAATACAAGAGTTATACAAGTGGATCCTCCCCAAAGCAAGCTCCAACCCTTAATGCCCTTATATAACCACACCTAAAAGTGTCCTTAGGCACTCAAGGAATTAAATGTAAGACATACCTGTTTAGCAAAACATACATATTAGTATCACCAGATTGGGAAAATAATGCTATACTATATAAAACCACAAGTTTTGATTAAATATACAGTGAGGTGAGATGGGCCAGATAAAGGATTGTTGAACTTGGGATGTAAGGTATCTTACCATAGGCATAATGAATCCTTGTGTGTTATTAATGGTTAAAGTAATCATTAGCCCTTCTTTCCAAGATTCAAACCAAGTATAGACCACATTCCAGTGACATCACATTGTTTCATCTCTTGGAATTACAATCATAAGACTATCAATGTTGCAAGAAGACTTGTCACTTGGTGTATTGTCTAAGGAAGGAGTTTTATTCATAGCACTTTATTTTTATTTTTAGATTTCTAAGAAGCCACCTACCTTCAAGCATGGGTAACATGTCTTTCTAGTGGAACCCCCAAAAATGTTTTTGTGCTCTTTTATTTTTATCTGTGTCAATCTTTTAAGGTAACACTTATTTTACTCTTACTCCGAATTTTCATTAGATCTACAAGGATATAATACAACCTTAGCAACATGATAGAACTCATAACAGTAATCCAAAAGAATCCACAAATCTCCTTGATGTCACACCCTTTTCACTTCCACTTGGTTCTTCACTTGCTAGTCCAAGCATAATGATCACAAGTTTTTTCTTAGCTGTATGATGGAAAAGAATATCATTATGGCCATGGTAAGAGCCTTTTATTAATGAAATGGATGGATGGATGATGTGGGCTCACTTTTCAAATAATCAATCCCTTATGACTTGATAACATAGAGAAATCTTCACCTTATTGGACTACATCTTGCCTTTATTTGTAATGTGTCTTATTAGTAATCACAATTATTTACAAAGGGTTTGAAAACAAAGTATAAAAGAAATGAAAAAGATAATAAAAATTATGAACAGTATAAAAAATGAAAAATGTTAAAAGAATAGAAAATGTGAGAATCGAAAGATATTAAAGAATGTCAAAAGTTTAAGAAATGAAAATATCAAAGAATAAGAAAAAGTGAAAAGAATTATAAAAAAAATGAAAAGGCACCTATTAATTCCAAAATCAAAGTAAGGTATCTCCCCCACAACTGAACTCATGGGCAAGTGTTTGGAAAATGCTTCCTAGATCCCCTAGATCATACACTCTAGGTGGTTCACTTACCATCTTTATTGATTTAACTTTTCGATTATTATCCCATGTAATCTTGATGGTAGTTGAGTATTGATCATCTAAGTTCCTATTTTCTTTTCCATTTGGTGTATGATTATGATTTAGTATTTCCATTTGTAAGTTTTTAGTTAGGGTCGTTTTCTTAGAATTGGAGTTAATAAGTGGTTTAGATGTTTTTATGCATGTTTTGGACCATTGAATGTTCTCAGTTGTTGTCCACTAGGTGTCTTTTAGTTTAGTGACCCCTGCTCTCTCTTGTGCACACACTTGTTTTTTACATTGCTTGTGGACTAGTGTAATGACTATGTTGACATTTTGGAAGATTGATCCACAACTGCATCCTTATTTTTCAATAATAATGCATGGAATTTCCTATCTCTCCATAGTGATAAGTTCATCTATTATGTTTTGCATTGGAGTGGTAATGGATGTTGGCTCTTGCATTGGATTAGGAGACATTATTTTGGTAAGGAAGGATGTTGCACTTGGCTAGCCTTGTGTTGGTTTTGATGATCCAATAGGTCTATGAGTTTTATGCGCATATGTGGAAACTGTTTGAAAGAAAGGACATTTTTGAGACTTTTGTTGAGATCTATTAACATTATCATTTACTTGTATGTTCATAGCATAAGTGGCATTCTTTCATTGATGTTGTGGTGCCACTCCTTCCTATGTTATTAGTGGTGACATATGGTGAAGGAAAGTATGAGAATATTGAGGATGTCATAGAGGATAAGAGGTTTGAGATGGTGATTCCATAGGAGATGTTGTAGGCTGATGATATTTAGTGGAGTGCTAGTAGTGATTTGAGGTAGAGGAGTTAGGATTAGTCGAGAAAACAAGTTGTTGAACATAAGATCCATGTGGGTTCGATTGGCAATAAGGGTAGTGTTGGCTTGATGATGACATACTCCATGACTGTGGATTTTTCCATCGCAATTGATAGTGATTTTGAGGCTGATAAGTCCCACTAGAATATTACGGTTGGTTGTAGGACTATTTATAATTACCTTGTGAATAAGATAATTTCCTAGGCAGTTGCTTTTTTACAAACTTGGGATTCAAAGCAAAGGCCTTATACTCATGTAGATGTAACATAACTAGGAAATAGCCCTTTGGATGGTCATACAAATAGATGTCACATCCATCATCATCTTTTGTGTTTGAGTCTATAGCCTCTTCTTCTACAGCCATTTTCCCTTTTTGCCAATAAGTATTCCTACCTATTTCATTGGTCTTTTTCCTCTTCTTGTGTTTATCACTTGATTCTTTCTATGCTACCTTCTCCCCTATGGTTTCCAAGCAAGTTATAACTTTTTCATTCATCAACTCCCACATCTTATTTATCCTTGCTTTAATCTCAACTCATTGAGAGCTTCCTCTTTTTCCTTATCATACATATGGACTTTTCTTGTTTGAAGAGTTGAGTCCTAGTTATATTCCTCAATACTTCTCTTTTACATAGCTCTCCTTCTTCTTTTGCCATTTGTTCAACTAGCCTTTGTATCTGATGCACCTTTAATTCAAATAATCTTCCTTGGGCATAGATCCCAATGGTCTCTCTCATTTGATTACAAAGCCCATCTATGATATGGAAAAGCTGCTCTTTTTGAGAAAAACCATGGCCTAGACATCTATGTAGTAGAGAATAGTATTTATCCAAGGCCACATTTAAGGATTCATGTTGTTCTTGCTTCCACCCTTGGATTTGTTTTCTTAGGTTGGACACTCTCACATAGGTTTAGTATTGCTTGTTGAAGAGTTCTAGCATTGTGGACCATCGATGGATTGAATTTGGTTCCAACAATCTATACCAACTTTCAGCTTTGTCAACTAGTGTCCTAGGAAAGAGCTTAAGCTTTTGCCACTCACTCTCAATGTTCTGCAAAGTGCAAGCACCATGGAAGGCTTGTAAGTGATGTTGTGAATCTCCCAAAAATTTAGGGATGTTATTCATATCAAGCCTTTTGATGTGACTTTCCCTTTGATGCATATGGGGTATTCTAACTACCTTTATTATCTAATTCATGCTCCTAGTAGCTAGCAAGGATTCATCATCATTAGACATGTCATGGTGATGATTTCTATTTCTATTTGTTTGATTATGATGATCTCTTCTATGCTCACTTTGATAATCTTGTCTATTTCTATTTCTATCTTTCTCTTAACCCCTTAGTGTATCTTTATCTCTATACCTACGTACATCTTCATCAGAACTAGACATTGAAGAGGAAGAGGAAGACGAAGATTTCATAGATACGTTATCATTGCTACAAAATGTTTGGATTTATCATTGACCTTGGTCTAATATGACTATTTTGGTGGGCAATAGTAAGTTACAAAGTTCTAATTGGATTATATATAGGGGGTCTTGGAACCTAAAATAATTGTAATATAGGTACACCCTAAGATGTATCATCAAATTAGAACTTTATAATTTAACATTGCCTACTAGAATCAAACCCATGAATTTTTACTTTTAAATTAAGAGTCTTACTACTAGGTTAACACCTCATTGTTTTTTATGATGCAATTTTGTTAATTTTTTTTCAAATTATTAAATTTTATTGAAATCTAGTTTGAGGTTTGAAAGTTGTTAACAATGAAAGTTATGATTATAATATTTTAATCATGTATCTCTCTTTGAATTACAAAATTTGATTTTCTATCCAAAGTGTGCTTTATTTTTAAAATTTCAATTAGAAATCCTTAAATATATTAATATTTAAGTATTCAAATTTGAATTTAGAAAATTTATCTCTAAAATTTGTTATTTATGCATTAATTTTATGTCAAATTTCAAAACTCATATATGATATTTTGATATTCAAGGAAACAAAAATTTTAGAGTTTATTTCAGCATTGCAAAAACACATACGGTAATTGAATTTACTCCAAAGTTTTTCATCAATTTTTTAAAGTGATACTTAAATTATCAATCTACTTACCTTATTTTTATAATAAAGTTATTTTATACTCTAATTTATCTTAATGTTTACATTTTATTTTCATGCTATGTTAAATCATTACTTTAAATGTTACTTTACCGCACCACTATCATATCTAAATACTATTAAATTTTAAACAATGAGGTATTAGCCTAGTGGTTAGACTCTTGATTTGAAAGCTCCAAGTCATTCATTTGCTTCTAATGAGTAATGTTGAGTTATGAAGTTCTAATTCAACTATATTTCAATTATTTCAAGGTTTCAAACACCCCCACCCCCCTAAATACTATTAAAATTTTTAATTAAATAAACTAAATGTTAAAAAAGTAATTCACTACCTTTTATCGCTTGTTTGAAAATTCAGTAACTCTAATTTTGGAACTCCATATATACTCTACTAATTAAGACTATTCCCGAGTTTCCATACCAATAAGGAGGCCCTATGTGATATTCACCTTAAATGAGTTGTGAAGGGTGTTACCTTTGACCTAAATTTATGCATCAATAATCATGTCTTTCATCTTGGTTCAATTTTGTTTATTACACCATTGTGAATCTCACCATCCATTTGAGCAAAAGACCCCAAGTATCTCAATATATTCTCTGAATACTCATCTTGCCTCATGTCAATGTTAATTATATTGAATAAATTATTATAGTTTATTTTTTTGCTTAAGCTTGTGATAAACTATTTAATATGGTTTCACTAGTAGCATTTCTTTCAGTAATTAGATAGTGCTAGTGGGAGTGTTACATCAACGTCACACAATGGTCACATATAATTCTCCACATCAAGGTCATGTAAACCGTAAAATCTAATATTATTAAACTACCATGTCATAAATTTTGACATGAAAAGAAGAAGTTTTGATAATAAATAGGAACTTTTCATTTTCTTAATGGTAAATCTTTAATGTTCATACTAATAATCACACAATAAAAGTCTTTGGCTTTATATTTAAAAAATCTTTAATCATAGGTTCTTCGTGAATCATAACTTAAAAAATTCTAATTCTTGGCAAATGAATGAAGGATTAAAGATTTTTAATATTTTGTGACATAATTTAATTTAATACATGTGACCTTTCCATAACATTTAAAGTAAACTAATGGAATACTATTGTAATAATGTAAATTAAACTAATGTAAAAGAAGGAATATCAACTAATCATTATGACTTGGGTAAGGAAAGAGGTAAGGAAAGAAATAAAAAAATTTCAAACTTTGATTTTTCCTCTATAGAATGTTGGATATATGGTGGAAGAGGCCATCTAACCTCCAATTGTCCTAGTAGTGGTAGGGTTTAATAAAAGAACAGATCAAATGAAGAGATGAAAAAGACCAACTTCTACACATGTTGGGATGGTGGGGAGAAAAGTGAAGAAGAGGTAGAGGATGATGGAAAAGACTCACATCTCATCTGTATGGCTCTCACAGATGATCACACTAATTTCTTAGATGATGAACTAAATGAGGAGGAAAGGTTTGCTTTATTATGTAATGAATTATTATCTTTTCAAAATCTTTGCAATAAGTTGAATAAGTAGGTTAAGACAAAGCAACCTTATGATTTTATAGTCTATTTTATAAACTTCATAATGATTTCACATTCCACATTTTGTTGACCTTGGCCACTATCTTAGATAATGATTTCTATATTAGCAAGGTTGATGAACTATTCAGTTGATGCGTCGACTAGGCCATGTTAACGAAGCCTCGTTGACACGGCCACGGTGACATGACCCCGTCAATGCATCCATTCATGCATTAACGCAACCTCGTTAACGCAAAGTCTATCTTCTATTATAAATATGCGTACACCCACAACATTTATGGCATCTTTAAGTTAGTTGTAGAAGCTCTTGCAGTTTTTTTCCATGAAAGTTAGAATATTTCCCAAGTGCCCGCAATAGGAGTGAGAAGGATGTATGGATCTTTATTCGAGCACCAATGTACCTGAGTCCATTGGCGTGATTGGAAATAAAGACAAGCTTTTTGAACATTCCTTACAGCATTTGGATTTAACGACTTAAGCATTAAAACATTTTAATATTTTAACATTTTAATCATTCTAAAAGCCTTTATTATTATTATTTTACAATTACAGCCCTTTTCATAGTTTATAAGAACCATAGGAACGACCATCTCAAGCATATACCTGACACTTGGCAACCTAGTGATGTTTGATGCCTAGTAACCTAGTAGTGGTTAGGACATGCTCAGGATGTGCATGGAAGATGGGACCTGTTGTTTATGCTAGGGATAGTTAAGTGACAAAGTAGAGCCATCATAAAATTATATAGCTTTTCATTTCCTACACTAAAAGAATCAGACCTTAAAGATAACAAGATCACTGATAAAAATAATTTGCCTCAATCTCACTCAACCATCGCTAAAAGATATCACAAGTGACGTTGGGAAGATAATGACCATTCTAACTGAGGTTTTTTTGGCTAGAATTTTGTGTACATACGTGCTTGCAGTCTGTAGAATTCAATCGAGTTGCATGTGCATGCTCATGATTCATATGGTTGGACGTAGGGGTACCTCACCACTCATCATTGGCATCATTGTTGGGGATTGTTAGTCTTACATGCGCTATCTAGTCTTAGCAAGATTGTCATTCACTTCGTTAGAATGGACCTAGTATATCGAAATCTATGCATGCTAGGCAGCTTAAGAAAAGAGTAAGGCACACCAATCTATTTGTTATCTAACATCAAGAATTTCTTCTTCTCACAAGCAAGATGGATCCTACCCACCAGTGCCACAAGAATGTTGGGTGGTATACGCACATCCAGACGAGTATATACCCAACTTCACCTTTATCCTGCATCAAGATGAGCATATGCAATGGTGGGACACGGAGGGCAACATCATATTACCCCCTGATCAATTGGTTCTTGGAATGTTGCTCCAAACTCTTGCCAAACTAGGTATTTAGGACCGTGGTGTTGAGTATGTAATGGAGGATCATGATTATTGGGACTATTGCCCAACTAAATCACAACATGCACGGGACCAGCACCAGGTGGAATACCATGAGTACATAAAGGGAAAATAGTTCAATAGCCCTTTGTTCCTGCAGGGCCTGCATGATGATGAAGAACCTATTTCTCATGGTTCCTGTTCATTCGAACCTCCTCCACTACATCAGATCATCCAATCTGTCATACAAAGTAAACAATCAGTTGATTGGGAGTCCTAGGGTGGTGGAGGATCTCACAAAAAAGATCATGACAAAAAAAAGGAGGGACATGAAAATCGAGGTCATCACCAGAGTAGAGGAGGGGATTGACACCGTGGCAATGGCAGTTCTCCTCCCTCTTCTCCCTCTTCTCCATCTTCTTGTTCCACTTTGTCTTCACCAGGTTTTGACTCCAATCACAACCGTCGTAAGAAGGATCTAGGTGATGGTAATCAGAAGGATCGATAAGATCGCAAAGACCAATAGGGATGATGTGAGGAAAGGTGTGACCAATCACGCGAGTCTCACAATCAGGAAAGGAGAGGTAGCAAAAATCATCACGGACGTCATGGCCATCAACAAGACTATGACTCGGATGAACCACTGGTTGCTACTTAGAGCATGCTTAACATAGCCGAGGCAGTTTGAATACCCACCAGGCACTTAAAAGATAACCGGATCAAGCACCTTGACATGAACAACATCCCCAAATTTGAAGGGGGATATAATTGTGATCCACAGACTCACTTGTAAGCATTTCATGATGCCTACACTCTGCAGAATATAGATAATGATTGGCAGAAACTCAAACTATTCCCCTGAACACTCATCAAAGAAGTGGAAAGTTGGTACCAATTTTTGGAGCTAGAATCAATCAAGCAATGGAGTATGATGCTGGAAATTTTTAATGATAAATACCAAACCTACTCCAGAGTGTCTAATCTGAGACGACAAATACAAGGATGGAAATAAGGTGGTCATGAACCCTTAGATGCAGCCATCGGTAAATACTACTCATTATTACACTGATGCCCTAGACATGGCTACTCTCAGTGGGAACAACTCTGCCATATCATAGATGGGCTCTACTTTAAAACAAGAAAGACCCTTGGCGTTTACACTTAAGGACGACTATCGGAGTTAAGGGCCCATCAACTACAGTGCATAATTGAGCAGGTAGCCAAAGAGGAGGGGGAACTAGGGAAAAAGGAAAGCATAGAAGAATATAATCAGGACCCTTCCATCTGAAAGAAGGAAGCCCGATTTTATGAAGATGAGGAAGAATCATCACTAGATGCAGCGGTGAATCGAAAAACCTTGTCCATACAAAAATTTTCTTCTAAAATTTAGTCCAAGGTTAACAAGATGTGGGATTTTTTAGATGAAAAATTTTAAAGTGTTCTGAAAATCTTAGAGAAATCCAAAGAGCAAAGTAATGATCAAGATCAACATAGGAGAAGAGAAGTTGCACTTGCCTAGCACAAAGGTAAGGGTAAAGTTGCTGCGGTAGAATGGGTTGCAGACTCTAACATGAAGGAAGATGATGGATGTGACATATGCTAGTACGAACATCCTAAAGGGTGTTTTCCTATGGTGTCACATTTACAAGAGTCTAGGGTGTATGCATTGAATCCTTGCTTGGCAAAAAGGCAAACACCCCGAAGATTCCTTATCCATAAGGCAATCCCAGGGAGTTCCACCAACAATAGGGATATTATCCAAGTGGAGCACCACCACAACCTTATCAATATTACTAGCAATGGTAGCATCCACAATTGTGGGGGATGCCACCTCCAAGCCAGCAATACCCTTACCAGCAGCTAGATCCTTATGGGTACTACGTTCAGCAACCAGTCTTCCCACAAGACTCTTCTAGTCATGCACGTTTTGAAAATCATTACAGCCCCCTAGAATACTTCTGAACTCAGTCTCTATCACCTAGGGAAGAGAACCCACATCTACACTATCCTCTGCCACCTTCTCCTACCATACCTACTCATCAACCCTTAACTCAGCTACCTCCTGCTCCACCTATGCAGGGAGAAATACCACCACAGCCACAACAACGTAATGCCATGAGGGCTATCAACTTACAACTAGCTTCTCAGTCGAGTGGACCAAAATTGAAACCATAGAAATGCCCCTTTTTCTTGCCCAATATCCTATACATACCCTCACATTCACTTGTGGCCAGTGCCTCTAAGCCTCTAATCGCCTCCACCATTCAAACCTTTGAGCAGTTTCAAGCCAAACACCTTCCAAAGTACAAACTATCATGCTAACACATGTTGTGACAGACTAGATAAAGGCATGTCATCTTCCTCAGAAATTGACTGATCTGGGGAGTCCCCTCATATACCTCCAAGTGGCAAGAAAAGAGCCATGCAAAGCTCTTTTGGATTTGGGGTTAAGCATCAACTTGATTTCACATGATATGTACAAGACTTGGAACCTACCCCCATTGAAGAAAAGCAACATTTGACTCGAGCTGGCAGACCAATCCATTATTGTTCCCTTAGGATTAGTATAAGATATTGTGACCAACATTTGTGGATGGTCCTATCCTGTTGACTTCCTGGTCATCCGTGTTGATAATTGTAAGGGAAATTTTTTGATCATAATGAGAAGAGCCTAGCTCAACACGATGGATGCACGATTGGGACTCTTAGATATTTCCCTTGAAATTTCAAAAGAAAATCCTTTTGGAAAGATTGAGAAGAATCGCATTCCATACATTGCGTACAGTGACTCTGGGTGCAACTGTGTGCAGTAACTTGGGTCCACTAAGCTGACATCTATTCAAGCATGCAGTCGATGTGCCAAAGAATTACAAATTCAACGATGTATGTATGCAATAGCCGCTAATCAAGAAGGCACTTAGTGGCTAACCGTTGACTCTTGTAGTAGCACTCTATGCATGGAATCCTCTGAGGGCCTTGTATGTGCCTATATGGAAATTATGGATGAATTGGAAAAGGTCCATCAACAAATTCTCACTATTGATGATAATGATGATTGGGGAAAGCTATAGATCCCTAAAAGCTTTAGCCAGGAGCCCTTGAAACTAAAATCCTTACTGGTCAATCTGGAATATGCATTCTTGTAGAATGGTAAGCTAGTAATCATCAATGTCACTCTTGCTCCTAAACAAAAGAAGAGATTGCTAAAGATGGTGAACAAATGGGTGGCTGCTTTTGCATTGTTATATCCTAAACTAACAAGATTTGATCCTAGGGTATGCCAACATCGAATCTATATCGACCCCTCCATGAAGTCACTACGACAGCCGTAAAGACAATTGAATCCCAAACTGAAGCAAATTATCAAGGATGAAATTGAACAATTGCTGAAAGTAGGGTTCATCTATTCCATTGTGGATAGCGAATGGGTCAGCCCACTTGTTATTGTGCCAAAGAAAGGTGACAAATGAAGAGTCTGTATAGATTTTCAATTACTAAATATGGCAACCTTTAAGGATCACTTCCCACTTCCATTTATGGATCAAGTGTTGGATACCATTTTGGGGCATTGCTACTATAGCTTTTTGGATGGTTATAGTGGCTATAACCAAATCCAGATCATGCTCAAAGACTAGGCCAAGACAACATTTACAACTCCCTGGGGGACTTTTGCATATAAGAATATGCCCTTTGGCCTATGCAATGTGCCTACAACCTTCCAATGCCTCGTCCTCAACATCTTTCAGCAAAAAATTGGCAATGGAGTAGAATTTTTCATGGATGACTTCTCTACCTATAGAGCAACATTTGAACAAGCCTTGGACTTCCTTGAGTAAGTCTTAAAAAGATGTGTGAAAACTAATTTACGGCTCAACTGGCAAAAGAGCCACTTAATGATCCAAGAGGGCATTGTTCTGGGACATCAAATTTTACAAGTAGGGATTGGTGTAGATCCTGAAAAAATTAGAGTTATCCAAGGAATCACTAGTCAACTAGGCATTGTAAAAGATGTCTAGTCATTCTTTGGACACACTAGTTATTATTGATGCTTCATCGAGAATTTCTTGAAGATCACCAAGCTGTTGGTGGAACTAACAAAGAAGGACACTCCATTTGTCTAGACTAGGAAATGTGAGTCTGCGTTCCAAACACTAAAATAGAAACTCGTAGAGACTCCAATTCTATGGACACCCGACTAGTCTAGACCATTTCACAACATGATGGATGCATCTAACTATGCATTGGGAGCTGTGCTCACATAGTTGGATGACTAGAGATGTCCATATTACATCCACTATGCAAGCTAAAGCATTGTGGGTGCTTAGCTCAACTACACCATCACTGAAAAAGAATTAATGGTGGTGGTGTTCACCTTGGAAAATTTCTAACACTATGTGCTCAGATGTAACATGTTTGTACATACTGACCATAATGCCATTTGGTTCCTTATGAACAAACCAACTGTGAGTCCCTGTATCATACGGTGGCTCTTAATCCTTCAGGAATTTGACCTTACTATGATGGACAAAAAGGAAACTGAGAATGTGGTTGCTGACCACTTATTTTAGTTATGATGGGACAACATAGAGGAGGAGGAGCCACTCTTCAACCAATTTCCAGATGAATTCCTCTTCACTGAAGCAATCGCTAAGGAAATGCCCACAAGATCAACTTGGTTTAGCAACATCCTTACCTATCTTCTAACATAAGAGTTACCAAAGGAGTGGGATCATTGGAAGAAGCAAAAGTTTCTTCACAAGGCCAAGCACTTCATGGAAATCAATGGACACCTTTACAAGGTGTGTGGGGATGGCTTGGTTTGATGGTGCATCCCTAATGAGGATAAACTATGCATCCTTCAAGATGCTCATGAGGGCCCTTGTGGGGGCCACTATGCTAGATGATGCATGGCCATTAAGATCCTGCTTGCAGGATATTACTGGCCTACACTCTTTAGAGATGCTCAATGGTTCATTCGCTCCTATGAATGATGTCAGCGAGATGGTGGGATGACAGCATAAATGGAGGGACCTCAATAGTGAATCTGGCCACTAGAACTCTTCGATATTTGGGGCATTGATTTAATGGGTCCCATCACACCCATGTCCAACGGAAAGGTGTATATCATCATTGTAGTAGACTACTATACCAAGCGGGCAAAGGCGGCAACTGTCACCAAATGTTCCTCAATGACAGCCACATGGTTTGTCCAACAGCAAATTATGAATAGGTTTGGGGTGCCACATGTACTCATTTCGGATAATGACACTCACTTCACGGGCAATACTTTTCGTAAACTCATGCAGCACTTGGAGGTTGAACATAAATTTACAATACCTTATCATCCCCAAGCCAATGGGCAAGCTAAAGTCACAAATAGGGATATTACAAAGATCTTAACTAGGACCATTAACCAATATAGGAGGGATTGGAGCACAAAACTTAACGATGCCCTCTTGGCCTATCACTCAATGTGAAAACTTCCTATAGGCTACTCTCCTTACGAGTTAGTGTACAGGAAATTACCAAAACTTCCAATTTAGGTAGAACTCCAAATACTATCTACCACCAATGACTTGGATCTTGCCTTATCACTAGCACAACGAGAACAACTCATCAACTTGAATATGCTAGATGAGAATTGACTAGTATCCCTATCATTAAACGAAATACACAAGGCCTATAATTAGAAATTTCATGATCTTAGGATTCGAAAGGTAACATTTCAACATGGAGATAAGGTACTCTATTGGAACCCCACTCATGTACTACAATGTACTAAGTTTTAAACATTGTGGGAGGGACCTTATATTATTTCTGAAACCTTTTAGTCCAGGGCCCTACTTATACACAAACCTGAGGATCCCACAAAAACATTATTAGTCAATATGCAACAATTAAAACCCTTCCATGAACTCCACCAAACCAATGTCACTACCCTCTCGTTGCAAAGTCAACCTCATTCCATTTTCTAGATCTCCTCCTCCCAGCTTAGTCATGGGGTAGATCACCATCCATGCTAACAACCTCTACTGGCTCCTTAGTTGTTTTTGAAAGTTTTTGTTTTACACCTTTTTATTTTACAACATCATTCATATGTTTGACCATTCTTACTTACTTTTTCTTTCTTTCTTTATTTATTTCTATATGTATATATGTACTTATCCTTCGATTGTTTTATAGTTTTCATTAATAAGTTGTTTTATTGTCACAGGTTGTACTGGTGCGATTGTTCCTCCTTGCGATGGTTCACATGTTATGGTCCACCTATTATATCTAGTTCCTGCCTTAGCATTTTTGTTCTAGGAAGTCATGTTATATTTTCATTTCATGTAATAGGCAGCGAGTCCACGTCATCCACCCATCCACCCCCTCCATGGTTTTCCTTATTTTGGAAACATGCAATCCCTTTTCCATTAAAAAAAACTTTAATTAATTTGTGACTTGCATAGTTTCTGGACTTGAGGAGGATTTGACGGTTTGAACAGGGTGTGACTTCAAGGGAAATGTAACATTCTTCATACTTTTCTATTCCCTTTTATGCCAGAGTATCCTCACGAACTTCTTTCCACTCCATATCCTCTCATAACAAGAAGTTAGATGGAAATCTGTCCTTGCATGGTGTGGTCCTCATCATTCAAAAAAAAAGAGCAAGGATGAGGATTCAAAGCACACCCCTTGGACCAAATGCATGCAAAAATGCATGGGTCTTTGCATGGTGTGGTTCCCATAAAAAAAACACATGGAAATTCAAAGCACACCCCTTAGACCACTTCTAATGGGCTACAAGCACTAGTTATGGGACTTTTTTTGTCCCCTCTAACCAAGGCCCTTCATCACTTCCTATACCTAACTCATGTTGGAGTGGTGGTTGTTTGTGGAAGCATTCTTGTGCCTCAAGGGGATGGACTAGTCTTCGAATGTTAATGTGATGTCATTGAGCGTGGTTGGTTTTGGGTCTGGATTGAGGATGGATTCTACTGGGTCACTTAATCACACACTTCACAAGGGATTTCATGTGACAAAAATTAGGAATTCCATTTTACTCCCTCTTCTCTTCATCAATTTCTTTTCCATTACTCACCTCATTGTCAGTTTTATGTTTTGATCATCTGTCATGTTGTGCTAGAACTCATAAATTTTTTGGCTGGTTCTCATGGATGTCAGTATTCACTTGCAGTGACAATTAATTAACTATGGGGCCCACAGACTCCTATGTTGATGATGTGCAAGAGCAACTAAGGCTAATGCCTGCTATGGGGAGGACCCACTTGCATATCCTTTTTCCCAGTTGTTAATCTCCTGCCCCTTTGATATAGTTGATCGATCACCTCCATGCTACCCATCGCATGGCTCTTCACCTACAAAGCTCCATATTATGACATTCTCCTACCTTCGAATCTTCTTTTGCTGACAATCTTCCTTCCTCTTTCTGTTGTATGGTTCTCTGGCCTCTAGGTTCTTGAATCACCCCAACTTTGTGTTCCAATCCAAAGATTTGGGCTCTTACTTCATCGGTCAATGCAGGTCAACTAAGCTAAATAACTAAGTCAACTAGGCTCTGTATATGCATCCCCCTACGTTTACGTAGCTTCATTTACATGGCCCTATCGATGCATGACAAAAATACTATATATACCCATGTTGCACCTTTGAGATTTGTCCATTTGTTCACAAAGCAAGGGGAGTTTTTTCCATTTTTCTTCGTCAAGTCTTCTTTTCGAGCACATACCATTTATACCATGTGTCCCAATCCAACCATTCTTTCACTCTTTTGCTACTAGATGTATGCTCTACATCGTGGGGGATGAGGTCTATAATTATTATGATTATTAAAGGCTTAACACCTCTTAGGGGATAGACAAGAAAAAATAAAAATAACAAAACAATTATAAATTCTAACTCATTATGTTTTATTGTTTTTTCTAACCCCTCAACTACACTCTGGGGAGCCTAACAGAATGCACATGTTAATGTCATAGCTTGGTCAAAATGAGAAGGTGTATTATTGCTATTCTAAGCAACTTATGCACATTTTAATTCATGGTTATGCTGTGACTGCAAATGGCACCTAGACCAAGGCATCTAAGGGGAGAAGGACCATCCCAACCAAGGGACAAGCAACCTAGAATGGGAAGAGGATGGGGCACATGACCTCAAGAGCATGAGGAGAGCTCACATGCAACTAGTCCCCTTCACGAAGGAATTGACATGGAATCTATTTGTCAAACTACCGAAGAGGACATTTCCAATGAACAATCACGAAGGGATGAGACTCCAGTGGTAGGACCATGGCTTGAGGTCACCCTGACCTAGGCCTGTATTTATGCTATTAAGCTAAGGGAGCTACAACGAATGGTCCTTCAGGAGTTAAACTTTAGACCGTTTCTAGAAAATGCACCAGAACAAGTCAAAACCCAACTACAAAATTCTCCTATGTGGCCAATCATCACCTCTAGTGGTGAATGGTACCTAGGAGAAACTTATCTCTTCTTGACGAATTGGCAACCAGGGTCCAGAGTAAGAATCAAGGACATTCATGTATCTTACTCTGTAGAAGCAATCATGCAAGCTCTTGGGTTGCCTGAGATTGGAGTTGATGTGGTGAAGATTCCAAAACAAGTAGACCCCAAGGTGAAGGGAGAGTGGATTAGATGGTGTTATGGGATAGAACATAAGGAGTTTGGCATACTAATCACTGCAGAGAGGGTTTATTGCGTCTTACCACCTGAATCCAATGGTAAGACCCAACAAGATCACTGCCTTCTCTACTTGTGCATGTGCTACTCTAAGTTGGAAGTTTTCCATTAACCTTCCACACTTACTTTTCCTTCAAATTGAGAAAAGATTTTCTAAAAATGAATGTGGAAGGTGAGCTCTACCCTTTTCCTACCTAATCAGAAAGCTGTGCAAATGGGCAGGGATAGCATGTTATGCCAATGATACACTTCATCACACCCTAATTGCCTCATGGCATGAGATTATGAAAGACAAGACTCCTACCACAACACAAATAAGGGAAGAATAGCAACCACCTCCACCACCTGCACAAACCAGAAGGTCAAGTTCGCATACGATCGCAGAACACATACGCGAGATCTGATAATCGCTCTTGAGCCAACAAGAGCAATCAGCAGGAATTGGCGGTGGAGAAGGCCCTTCGATGTACCACCTTGCGATAAGCCATCTTGAACAAGTGGCTCAATCAACGAGTCTACTAGAGAGAGTAGAACCAATGTTTTCTACAGCATGAACATAAGTGCCTGCAGGAATAGACCCCCCAGTGTCTGAGAAGTAACGATGTCCACCCAACAACCATTTCCTAAAATTTTAGGAAATGCCGCTACTTTCTCGATGTCCTTGGAGGATGGAGATGGGGTGACTATCCTAGTAATGCAACACTAGGGACAAGAAGCTATGGTAGAATTGGTTGCTGACACAATTGGTATAGTTCTTAATGCACCTATGATGCCTATACCAGATGTACATGGACTTGGAGATGTACAAACGTCTAAGGAACTCAGTGTACCAACTGGTGGGAACCAGGCAACTGGTTCCAGATGTTCTTGATCTTCTGGACAACATCACTACAACTCAGTTGGAGCTTCTCTCCATAAGGGGCAAGTGCCTTATCTTGGAGGGCAACTTGAAGTAGCCTAGGAAAATTATCAACGCTTAGTTATGGAAGTTGCCCAACTGAGGGCCCAACTTGTTGATTCAGCTCTCCTCAATCGTGAACTCACCAGGGATGAAGCTTTTCAATAGCTTCAAATCAAACTTCAAACGATTGAGAATGAGTGAGAGTTAGCAATCTTTGACAAGTCCTTAACAGATGCTCATTCTTACTATCTAAACAACGACTTGGCAGAGGTTCGCTAGGAGAATGTTAGGTTGACTGCAAAAGTTTATTACCTGCTCAATGTTGGTGATGAAAATCAACACATGAAGAATTTTATCCATCAATAGCAAGAAGAGCTAGCTAGGGTAAACATTGATGTAAGGAGATTGACAATCAAAAATTGTAATTTTTCCATGGAAGAAGTTCGAGCCTTGCAACAAAAATCAGCTATTAAAATCACAAATTGGAAAAATGAGGCCCTTAAGTTTGAACAAGCAAAAAATCACTAAAGGGTCCAAGTGGGGTCACTAAAGGAAGTCAATGAAAACAAATTTAAGTCACAAAGACTAAGATGAACCAAGCACTCCAATAGCTCAAGGAAGGTGGTGAGGTGTGGCAACCCATCTTCGATGGATTGAACACCTACAACCAAACTAAGATCTATCTCAAAGAGCTGCAGATTGAAGAGATGATGGAATACATGGAATTAGCCAATCTTCGTTATGCAAACTTAGCTATGTTGATAGTTGGAAGGCTGCGGTCAAACCTAGAGAAATAAGTGGCCACCTCGTATTATTTGTACGAGGGCAAGTTCCAAGTGCATAAAGAGACAAAGCAAAAGCTGGAAATAGCAAATGCAGAACTCAAAGTTCTTCATACCCATTTTGAAGGACAATGCATGGTTGCAGAGAACTTGGCCTGAAGAATGAATGATTACTAGTAGCTGCAGACATTGGTTTGAGTGTTCGATATCAAATGAAAACAGTTCGCTGCTTGGTTTGTCAATCTGAAGGAACTTTTTCCTGCACTTCCATGTCCTTGTAATGTTCCCATTTTCAGCACACATTAGCAAAGCTGCCTAGACAATGAACAATCCCAGAAGCAAAGAGGATAAGATGAGGGCATTGTTGGAGGCTTTTTCGATTACCTCCGGAAGTTGTAGTAGCTACAGGGAAACCATCATCAATGCCTCAACCCTGCATGTAGTAGAAGTTGGCGAAGGCTTGTCAGAACCACTGCCACTAGGAACTGTGTGATCTTGTCCAGCAATTTCAACATTTCGGCAGTGTTGAGAATCCATTACTATCAGGGTGTTCAATTTCATTGTCTATGAGCACCATAATTTTATAATTTTTTTCTATACACTCAGGCACTTGGTATGTTGATAGAGTCAGTGTTTATGTAGATGTGTTTTGTCATGTGTACCGTTAATAACTTCATGCCTTCCAAATTGTAATAAACTCGAGGACACGTTTTCACTCAGTCATGGGGGTATGATGAAGTGTTCAATTGATGTGTTGACTGGGCTGCATTAACGAAGCTTCGTTGACACAGCCACGGTGATGTGACCCCGTCAACGCATCTGTTCATGCATTAATGCAACCTTGTTAACACAAAGTCTATCTTTCGCTATAAATATGCATACACTCGCAGCATTTATGGCATCTTTAAGTTAGTTGTAGCGAAGCTCTTGCATTTTTTTTCATGAAAGTTAGAATATTTCCCAAGTGCCCGTAGTAGGGTGAGAAGGGTGTACGACTCTTCATTCGAGCGCTAATGTACTTGAGCCCATTGGTGTGAGCGGCAATAAAGATGAGCTTTTTGAACATTACTTGCAAAATTTGGATTTAATGACTTAAGCATTAAAACATTTTAATATTTTAATGTTTTAATCATTCTAAAGCCTTTATTATTATCATTTTACAGTTGCATCCCTTTTCATAGTTTATAAGAACCATAGGAATGACCATATCGAACATATACCTGACACTTGGCAACCAAGTGACGCTTGATGTTTGGTAACCCAGTAGTGGTTAGGACATGCTCAGGATGTGCATGGAAGATGGGAGTAGTTGTTTATGCTAGGGATAGTTAAGCCACAAAGTAGAGCCATCATAAAATTATATAGCTTTTCATTTCCTACACTAAAAGAATCAAACCTTAAAGATAAAAAGAAAACTGATAAAAATCATTTGCCTCAATCTCACTCAACCATTGCTAAAAAATATCACAAGTGAGGTTGAGAAGATAATGACCGTTTTAATTGAGCTTTTGCTGGCTAGAATTCTGTGTATGTAAGTGCTTGCAGTCTACGGAATTCGACCGAGCTGTGCATGCACACTCGTGATTCGTATGGTTGGGTGTATGGGTACCTCCCCACTCATCAAAGGTCTTTTGTTATATCACCTCTTTGAGTCTTTTTCCTAAATGTCACACACCCTAACTTCATTTTATATAGGAAATGAGTCTCAATTAAATTATTTTACACCTTTTCTTTTTAAAAATTTTTCTTCCTTCATGACCACTTGGTTAGTTAATTTATAAATATGGTGAGTCTATACTTCATACAATTGCCCTTAAGCATACACTCTAAAGGTTTTGCATGTTTTATTTTTAAGCCCATCTATAATGTGGTGCAACTATTTCTTCTGAGAGAAACCATGACATGAGCATCAGTGAAGTAGAGTGTTGTATCTACTCAAAGCTTAATTGAGTGATTCATGTGTTCCTTACTTCCACTATTGGATTTGCTTCCATAGATTTAACAGATGAGTGTAAATTTGGCATTTCTTGTTGAAGATTTCTAGCATGATATTTCACCTTCGAATGAATTTGGGTTTTTACAATTTGTATTAGCTTCCAACTTCTTTTGTCAATGTTCAATGGAACAATTTCAACTTTTACCACTTATTCTCCATGTTTTATAAGACACAAATGTCATGGACGAATTATAGATGGTATAGTTGATGAGTCATCTTTTCTGGGTTACGTTGACGAGGCCTCATTGACGTAGTGTCAGTTTTTGTCGATAAATACGTGCTCACCTACCATGTTTATGGCATCTTTTGTCATAGTTGTAGTGGAGATCTTGGAGTTTTCTTGGTTGAAAGAATATTTTTCTAAGTGCTCACAATAGGAGTCAAAGAGTGTATAGATCTATATTCGAGCACTATTGTACTTAAGCATGGAAGTGTGTGCGGTAATAAAAACAAGTTTTCTGATAAACCTTGCAACACTTTGAAATAGATTAATTTTTTATTTATACATTTAATGTTTTCTTCAATTTCCTTTAATGATTTAAGTAATTAAGCTAAATTAAGCTAGATTAAATAGTGATTAATTAAGCACATAAGTACAACCACTTCGAGCATATGCTTAGCACTTGATAATCCTAGTGATGCTTAACGTTCGGTAACCCAATAGCATTAAACATGTTCAAGATGTGTACAACAAGTGGGAATGGATGCTTATGTTAGGATTAGTTAGGCATAGCTAGTTCGATTAAATTAGCAATTTAATTATTTTATTTTATACATTATTCTTTACCCTTAGGTGACTTGAAACATAAAACATAAAAATGATAAAAATCATATGCCTAAGTTGCACTTAACCATACATTTGTATTTCACAAGTGTAATTGAGAAGACAATGATTGCAATGGTTAGTTTCACTTCCTAGAGACTAGTGTGCTTAGAAGGTTATAACTCCACAGAAGTCAACTAGATCGTGCATAAATGCTTAGTGATTCGTATGGTTGGGCGTAGGGTCTACTCACTGCTCATCAATAGTAAACAATTTTTAATACTATTTAATCTTGTTGCTTTGATCATACCATGAAGCTCTGGAAGAGAGTCATAAAGAAAATCAACACGGATTTATGCCAAGGAGATCTACTTTGGAAGTTATTTTCTTTATATGTTAATTAATGGAGATATTTAGAAAACATAGAAAAAATCTCATATGATCTTCATTAACTTGGGAAAAGCATAGGAGAGAGTATTTATAAATATTATTTGGTACGCCTTATGAAGGAAAAATATCCCTAGTAAATATATTCAAGTAATTCAAGACTTCTATGAAGGAGCTACTAATACAATTAAAATAACTTATGGAATCACATCTAATTTTCTAGTTATAATAATCACACATTAAGGGTATGCACTTAACTGATACTTATTTGCTACTATTATGGGTGAATTAACAAAGGAAATAGAAGAGATTTTGAAACAATGAGGTGTTACCTTAATGGTAAGAGTCTTGGCTTAATACATTCAGGTCATAGGTTCAATTCCACTAGGCAACACTAAGTTATAAATTAAAAATATTCTATAAAAGAAATTCTAAAATTGGTTTGATAAATTTAAGGGATCTCAATGGACATAAGTAAAAAATTTTAGTTTCAATTTTAAAATCTCTTATTAATATTGCTTCTAAAATAGGAAAGTAGAGATATGCCCTAAAATCAAAAAGCTTAAAAATTAGTTGAAGCAAGACAAAATATATAGAATCTATTTACAATAAAAGCATAAACAATGGTAGAATTTCAAGGCCAAAAATTCCCTTTTTGCAAACAATTCCTCTACCAAGGATCAATGCTCCAATTAAATAGTGAAATTGATAAGAATATAAAAAGTAGGATTAAGGTAATATGGTCAAAATGGAGATAAGATAGTGGTTTTTTCATGCAAAAAAAAATCCCAATAAAAATAGTGGAAAAATTTTGTAAGACACTAATCAAACCTACTATCTTATATGGTTTTGAATGTTGATTAATGATGATCAGTCTTTAAGTTAGTCATGTCAACATAGCAACATTGATGGAGCTACGTCAACACATTGACATAGGCTAGGCTTTGTTGACACATCAGTGTTAATGTAGTAATCATAAATGCCTGTATAAATACACTATCTAACACCTTTATGGTAACGTTTGATTATTAATGTAGCGAACGTCTTGCAATTTTGTTTGTATAAGTTAGAATAATTAGCAAGTGCCCACAATGTTAAGTTAAATTAATTGATAGAGTCTTATTCAAGTAACCTTGTACTTAGATATAGTTCATGATGGTAATAAGCTCAAGGTTATTTTACTCTCATTAAATTACTTTGACTTAGCTTAGAATTTACATTTGATGCAATTTATTTTCCATGTCATTAGAATTATGTTTATTTTCTCTAAGCACTTAGAATAATCTTTTTACATTTCCATCACATAATAAACTATTGTGGAATGATTATGACCATTTCAAGTATAACATATGTTTGATTGGTAGCCTAGTAATACTAACACTTGATTTGCTCAACAATGCTATTTTTGTTAATCCCAATAATAAATATATGCCTTTAGGACATGTACAATAAGTTAGAACAAACACTAATCATCTTAAAATAAACTAGACTTTTATTATTGTAGTTAGATTAATTATATTAAATTTTAATATTTTAATCATGACCCATAACATCAATCATGTGTCTTAGTTATACTTAATAATATGATTTTAGAGCCATCATGAGTGTAATTTGGAAGACAATGATTTGTGTTCATGTTTAACCATCTAAATACTCGACTAGTCTAGTCCATAGATTACAATCAAGTCACTCATGAATGCTTGTGGTTTGTATAGTTGGGTGTATGGACTATATTTCCACTCATCATTAATGTCATTGCCAAGGGCTTGCTTCTAGTAATATAGATTAGTTAAATTATAAAAAATCTCTATTAAAAGCTTCAAGATCTATCTTTAAAATATATCCTTAATTTATTAAGTCAAACATGTTAATTTTAAGATGTCTTCTTCTCATAGAGGAAATTCCACATATGCTAATAATTCTACAAGGAACAATGACTAAACAACAACAAATGATGATAATCTATCCTATTAAGTCAATATCATCTATCAAAATTTGAATCCATATTATCTAGAGTTTACCTTTATTCTACACCAAGATGAGCAAACAAGATGGAGAGACCTGGAAGACAACATTGTGTTGTCACATGAACATGCAACCCCATCAATGCTAATGGTAGCATTAACGAAAGTTGGATTGGAAGTCATTGTAATTGAATATAAGGTGGTAAATGAAATCTCCAATCCTTATTAGCTCATTGAGGCCCAACTCAAGAAAGACTGTTACATGAAGGCACACCATGAGGCAACAAAGGGCAAAGGGACTACCATCCCATTAACTTCCTAGTCCAAGAGGGAGGACACTAATTATCATTCAAGAAGATCACATCTTCATAATCCTCCAATTTTAATGCAAATGAAATGACTAACTCATGGTTAGGTTCAACCTTGGTTAGCAACTAAGAAAAGGGGAGAACAAGATCTAACACAAGGATGATCTTCAGGCCTAGGTCTTCTAGTAGGCTACCTAGAGATAACTAAAGGGGTGATTCCAATAAAGCAAGTTTACATGGCTATCAAAGTTGCATCCTCTTCATCATCCTCATCATCAAGCTCTAATGAGGATTATCATACACTAGTAAAAGAGGCCAAGGTAAATACTTTGGTGGCAATAACTGAAAAGATTAAACATAAGTAGAGGCAAGGATGATGGCTATGATCATGACAGAGATAAAGACCAGAAATACAAACATGGAAGAAGGCACATAAGGGATCATGGTTAGGATAGATATTATGATAAACATGATTATTATTATGAACCCTTGTTTGCTACTAAAAGCATGATAAATATTAGGAAGGCTATTTACATCCCAACTAGGCATCAAAGGGATAGTCATATTAAGTAGCTTGACATTAACAATATTTCTAAATTTGAAGGAGGCTATAACACATATCCACAACATCATTTGTAGGTCTTCCATGATGTCTATGCCTTGTAGAATATAGAGAATGATTGGTATAAGCTTAAATTATTTTCAATGACACTTATAAAGGAAGCAAAGAGCTAGTACTGATCATTGGAACTAGAATCTATTAGGAGATTGAGTATAACGTTAGAGGTATTCAATGATAAATATTAAATATACTCTAAAGTATCTAACTTAAGAAAATATATTCAAGGGTGGAAGCAAGATGATCTTGAATTCCTTAATGCAACCTTGGGTAAATACTATTCATTATTACACATGTGCCTAGACCATGGATTTTTTCAAAGAAAATAATTAAGACATATCATAGATGAGCTATAAAAAACAAGAGAAACTCTTAGGATCCATGCCTAATGTACACTATCAAAAATGAGGATCCACTAAATTCAAAGATTGATAGATTAAGAAGCCAAAGAAGTAGGAGAGTTAAAGAAGAAAAAGAATGTAGAAGAATACAATAGAGATTCATCCCTTTGAAGGAAGAAAATCTATCTCTTTGAGCAAGAGAAAGAATCACTAGTAATAGAAGTAGTCATCTATCTTAGTTAAGATGGGATATAAAGGCTATTGATAAGCCACATTATGATCAGTTCCTAGATCAACTACTTTTTGCAAAAGCCACAACTATTGCATTAAAAGTGGTCAAGCTATGGTATGCTAAATATCTCACATATTTGTTCATATAGGAGGCCCCTACTAAATGGGACAAACATAGGAAACAATAATTCCTATACCAAGTAAAGTACTATATGGGATAGAAGAAAACCTTTATAAAATTTGAGATAATGATCTAGTTCAATGGTGTGTGCCTGAAGTGAGTTTACCAAAAGTACTCCAAGATGTTCATTGTAACATCTCATTTGTGGATGTCATGGCAAACATCAAATACATGTAACATTTAACATTATATGTAATGAATATAGTATGGAAAATGCAGAAGAAAATAAAAATGAACTTTGTTAATGAGGAGAAATAAATGAGTGCATTTAGGTCATACTCTAAGGATTTATTGGGGTTATCTTCCTTCAGATCTATCTATTAGAGGCAATTTAGCACTTCCACCATAATTAGGTCTATACTCGACTAGAATGGATGGTCAGTCACCTTTCTATATCACTTAACCTAACACGTGTTACTTATCTGTACTAGCTCAACAACTTTATGTTAACATGACCTTAATTACCAAGTATAAATACCTTATGTCAAAATTTCACCAATGTTAGTCCTAAGCACAAATATAAAATGAGAAGGATTAGCATTAGGTTGGTAGTTGGTTGTAAAACCTTGTCAAATTTCATGAATAGTTTTTTTTTTTAAGATTTTGCAAGTGTTAGGGCATTCCCTAAATGCAATGTGTAGCAGTCATAGGGCCCAATTACTATGGAAAATAGGTAAGGGCTTGCTAAGGCATTCTCTAGAAATAACACATAGCATTATCACCCAAATGTTATGAAAAGTAGATAAGGGTTTCCACATTAGGGATAAGTTGGGTAAAAAAGAAAGTTTAGTAATAAAAATTTTGGATGGAATAGTGGTAGTTTCAATAAAAAAAAAACCTCTAAAATTACTAATGCTACAAAAAGATGAAGAAATATGCATTACCTACCTCTTAAAAATAAGATGGAAAGAGAGGAAAGCTAAAGATTTAGGCCAAGGTTACAAAATCTTCTAGTTAAGAAAAGAAATTTATCAAAATGGAGTGGACATCATCATTGATCAATCTATCAAAGACAAAGTTATATAAGTATATCACCATGGTGATTGAATTATGGATATCAAACTTATGCTTGGAAATGAGATCATCAATGTCATCAACAATACATGCCCCACAAACTGGCCTAGAAAATTCCATCAAGCATAATTTATGGGATTCTATGGATAAGATACTTTAAGAAATTCCCTAGAAAGAAAGCATATTTATTGGAGGGAATTTTAATGGTCATGTTGGACTTATGAAAATGGAATATAATAGGATTCATGGAGGATATGACTTTCAGAAATTCAATGATATGGAAGATTTACTACTACAATTTGCTAGTGCTTATGACATTACAATTGTAAATACTTATTTTAAGAAGAGGAAATGCATTTAATTACATATAAGAGTGGTATGGATAAAATACAAATTGATTATTTCTTGTTGTACAAAAGATGTTGGCCCATGTGCAAAGACTGCAAGGTCATACCTAGAGAGTGCCTTGCAACTCAGCATCAACTAATGATCATGAATTTAGCTATATAGAGCTTCAAAGATAGCATGAGAAAAGAGAAAAAATCCATTAAATGATGGAATTTAAATGAAGATAACATTGCCTTATTCAGAGAAAAATTGCTTTTGAAGGCACCTAGATTTGGGATTGCTTTGCAAATTTAATTTAGGGCCAAATGAAAAGTTTCATTTTAAAAATTGGAAATAATAGTTTGAATAAAATAAAAGGCAAAGAATACACCCCAAAGGAGACATGGTGGTGAAGTGATGAAGTGCAACATGCTGATATACAAAATGGCAAGGAGGCAATTATAGTAGTAGCCAAAGCCAAACATAAGGCCTTAGATAGCTTTTATGAGCAATTAGGAAGAAATGAGGGAGAAAAATTTATTTACAATTTTGAAAAAATCATAAACAAGAAATGCAAGGGCATTGATCATATCAAATGCATGAAGAAGGCATATGAAAGAATTTTGGTAAAAGATAAAAAAATTTTAGATAGGTGGAAAATTTAATTTCAAGAATTATTACATGAAGAATTCCCAAGAAAAGAAAACTAAGAAGAAGAACCAAATTTTGTTTAGTTAATGAGTTTTCCTTCTCTAAGGTGAAGATAGCCTTATCAAAGATAAAAAATGAAAATGTTGTTGGACCAAACAACATTCCTATAGATGCTTGGAAAGTATTTGGAGATATAGGAGTTTCTGGCTAACACAATTATTCAACAAAGTTTTGAAGGATGGAGAAATGACCAATAATTAAAGAAAAAGCTTTATTGTTCCCATTTACAAAAATAAAGGAGATACAAAATTATGAAAACTATAAAGGAATCAAGCTAATGAGCTATATTATGAAGCTTTGGGAGAGAGTCATAGAACAACATCTCATACTTGAATCAATAGTGTCAAAAAATCAATTTGGATTTATGTTAAAGAGATTTACTATAGAGGCTAGTTTCTTGATATGACAATTGATGAAGAAATTTAGAAACCATTGAAAAAATCTATATATGATCTTTATTGACTTGGAAAAAGCATATGATAGAGTTCTTAGAGATATTATTTGGTGGGAATTGCAAAGAAAATACATCCTTGATAAATATATTAAAGTGATTAAAGACATGTATGAAGGAGCTACCACTAAAATTAGAATAACTTATAGAACAACATTTGATTTTTCAATCACAGTAAGTCTACATTAAGGGTCTACACTTAGCCTGTACTTATTTTTCAATATTATTAATGAATTAGAAAAGAAAATATAAGATTAAATTTCGTGGTATATGCTCTTTGCAGATGATATTGCATTGGTGGATACAACTCTGAAAAATATTAATTCTAAAATGGAGAAGTTAAGACATGCTTTAGAATCAAAAGGCTTAAGAATTAGCATAAGTAAGACAAAATATATGGAATGAAATTTTACTAATAGCATAAAAAATGGTGAAATATAAGTGACATTTCAAAGCAAAAATGTCTCTTACTACAGTTAGTTCCACTACCTAGGATCAATCCTCTAATCAAATGGTGAAATTGATAAAGAGATAAGAAATAGAATTGAGGCAAGATGATCCAAATGGAGATAAACTAGTGCTGTTCTATGTAATAAAAGAATACCAATATGATTGAAAGAGAAATATTTACAAGACAGCAATTAGTCTTGCTATCTTATATGGTGTTGAATATTGGATAGTCCAAAAGAGACATGAACAACAAATCAATACAGTAGAAATGCGAATGCTTCAGCAAATGTTGAATGTTACTATAAGAGATAAACTACATAATAAAAACATTAGAGGAAAACTTGGAGTAGTTTCTATTTCAAATAACCTATAAGAATGATGGCTTAGATGGTTTGGACATGTGCAAAGAAGATCAGATAATAAGCTTATAAACAAAGGTTGTTACATCATTATTCTAGGAAAGCCATCGGAAGGAAGACCAAAGAAGACATAGGAAGAAATGATCAAAGATTATTTGAAGAAACTACACATAAACAAAGATCTAACTCTTCATATAGGTGAATGGTTAAAGATAACAAATATAGCCAACCCCATTTTATTGGGACAAGGAATGGATGATGATGATGATGAAATACCTAATGAGTGACAAGTAGACTCTACGTCCAACCATACAATTCACTAAGCGTTCACACATGATCCAGCTGAATTTTATGGACTTATAGCCTTCTAAGTACACTAGTCTCTAGGAAGTGAAACTAACCATTGTAATCATTGTCTTCCCAATTACACTTGTGAAATGCAAAGGTATGGTTAAGTGCAACTAAGGTATATGATTTTTATCATTTTTATGTTTTATGTTTTAAGTTGCCTAAGGTTAAAGAATAATGTATAAAAGAATATAATTAAATTGCTAATTTAATCTAACTAGCTACACCTAACTAATTCTAATAGAAGCATTCGTTCCCACTTGCCATACACATCTTGAACACATTTAATGCTATTGGATTACCAAACATTAAGTGTTACTAGGATTACCAAGCATCAAGTGTATGCTCGAAGTGGTTGTGCTTATGTGCTTAATTAATTGCTATTTAAGTTAGCTTAATTTAGCTTAATTGATTACTTAATTGCTTAAAGGATTAAAGGAAATTACATAAAACATTACATGCATAAGTAAATAGTTAATCTATTTTGAAGTGCTGCAAGGTTTATCTAAAAGCTCATCTTTATTGTCACACATACTACCATCCGTAGCTACAACAATGCTCAAATAAAGATCTATACACTCTTTGACTCCTACTGTAGGCACTTAAAAAATTATTCTAACTTTCAAGCAAGAAAATTGCAAGAGCTCCACTACAACTATAACCAAAGATGCCATAAACATGGTGGGTGAGCACATATTTGTAGTTGAAAATAGATGCTGCATTAATGAGGCTACATCAACGCATCAAATTCCACAACGATGAGGNTTAACAGCCAAAAATAGAAATCTCTCCATGGAAAAAGTAGAAATCTACAATAGAGGTAACTGCTTGGAAAAATGAGGATCTCANGGCACGATATTATTGACTAACTACTGACATTCACAAACACAAACACTAAGTGCTTGATTGTACAAATTTACAATCATTACAAAAATTTGGTGTTCAAGAAAACAAAAGTGAACACTAGGATAAAAATGACAAACATGATTCCTTNATGGGCTCCATGACTACAACAAGGTAGAGATCTGCATGAAGGAGCTATAGATCAAGGAGATGATGGAGTACATGGAGCTTGCCAGTCTCTATTATGCAAATTTGGTGATGTTGATTGCTTAGTGACCACGGTCTAAATTGGAAAAGTAGGTGGCTAGTTTGTACTTGTTATATGAAGTATAGTTCAAGCATTTCAAAGACACCAAGCAGAAGCTTGAGGTGCCAAATGCATATCTCAATGTTCTCAGGTAGCGCTTCACCAATGAACCGTATATAGCTGAGAACTTATCCAGGAGAATAAGTGACTACCAGGAGCTACAGAATGTAGTAAATGTGTTTAATGTTGAATGCAGATGTTTTGTTGCTTGGTTTGTCAATGCGAAGGAGCTATTCCTAGTAATTCCCTATCCTTAGGATGTTCCCACACCAGCCCACATTTTTGATGCAACATGGATCGTGAACAATCTTAGGAGTGATGCGATGTGGACCATGAAAAATCCTAGGAGCGATGTGATGTGGACTATAAACAATCTTAGGATTAAGGAGGAGAAGATGAAGGCACTGTTGCATGCCTTCTATCTTTCACCAAAAGTTGCAACTACTGCAAGAAAACCATAATCACCTTAACCACTATGTGCACTTGGAGCAGGAGAAGGTCCTTCAGAGCCTCAAGAACCTCCATCACTTAGGACTATTTGAACTTCTTCCTCATCTTCGTTGCATCA
>MNCI01025282.1:606931-641137 GCA_015680685.1 Gnetum montanum | reverse complement strand
TGCATAGTTGGAGCAGGTGGTAATGGAGCTGAGGGTGGAAGAGATGCAAATAGATGAGAAGGGTAGTATGTATGTGGAGCATCACCCCTAGAAGAAGAAGAAGTTCTATAGTACTTGAGGGTCTCGTAGTGAGGTTGAAGAGCATCGTGACTAGTAGAGTTACATGGAGAGATCAACTACTAAACATAATACCCATATGGATTAGGTTGATGGTAAGGGTATTGTTGACATGGTAGTGGCATTCCCCATGACTGTGGGTGTTGCCACTGTTGATATTGTTCATTCATTTGTGTTGGAGCTCCTTGGATAATATGTCAAGGGTTGGTGGAACTACCTTGGGTTACCTTGAGGATAAGATAACCTTCTAAGTGTTTGTCATCTGTTTAATCATGGGTTTAGTGCATACACCCTAGACTCTTGTAGATGTGACACTATTGGGCAACATCCCTTAAGATGGTCATATTAGCAAATCTCACATTAACCATCGTTGTTTGTATCCGAATCCACAACCTCTTCAATGATGACAACCTTGCCCTTACCCTTATTATGTGCATACTCAACTTCTTTCTTTCTCCTTCTCTCTTAGTCACTACTTTGTTCTCTAGACTCCTCTACTATTTTTAGGATAGTTTGGAATTTTTCATCTAGGGAGTTCCGCATTTGATCCACCTTTGCTGATACTTCTAATGCAAATTTTTGAATGGGTAAAGTCTTTCTATTCACCATCTCATCAAGTGGTGACTCTTCTTCATGTTCAAAAAATCTAATTTTCTTATTTTGGAGGGAAGGATCTCTGTTATACTCCTCTACACTTTCTCTTTTCCTCAACTCATTTTCCTCCTTGGTAACTTGCTTTAACAATCTTTGTATTTGATGGGCTCTGAGCTTGGATAGCCTTCCTTGGGCATAATTTCCCAGGGTTCTTCACGTTTCATACCTAAGCCCATCTACGAGATGGCGTAGTTGTTCCTTTTGTGAGTAACCATGGTTAGGGAAATGATGTAGTAATGAACAATATCAACCAATGACAGCATTCAAGGGTTCGTGTCCTCCTTGTTTTCATCTTTGGATTTTCTTACACCAGTTGGACACTCGGAAGTACGTTGGATACTTATAGTTGAATAGCTCCAACATGGTACTCCATTGACGAATGGATTCTGATTCTAAGGATCGGTACCAGCTTTTCGCTTCCTTGATTAATGTCTGTGGAAACAACTTTAGCTTTTACCACTTGTTTTCTATATTTTGCAAGGCACATGCATCATGGAATGCTTGTAAATGGTTTTGAGGATTAGCATTGTATCCCCCTTCAAATCATGGGATGTTATTCATGTCTAGTCTTTTGATGCTACTGTCTTTCTGGTGCCTTGTTGGAATCCTAATTTCCTTTGCTATATTTAACATACTTTGGGTGGCGAGTAGGGGTTCATTGTGATCATGTGGCCTATGGCGTCTATGATGCCTATGTTGTTCCCTACTTTTCCTTCTCTCATGATATGTCTCTCTAGAATGCCCTCACCCCCTTTCTCTACTATTTTTTTGATGATTTCTACTTCACCTACCATGATCCTCATGGCCCCACCCACTATGACTGCATTTAGATCCTGAAGGAGAGGAGGAAGAAGATGACGACGGTGAAGAGGAAGGAGGACTAGCACCATGTTGACACTTGCCACCTTCCTTTAGGTGGTTGCAGCCTTGGTCATGGTTACAATTGTGATGTCTATCATTATTATGTGCTCGTGTTCCTTTTCTGGACCCTTTGTGTCCATTGGTGCCAGAACCTAGGTTATGAATAGTTGAGTGAATATTCTGATACCCAACTCCTTGACCGAAGTCAAAGAGAGGAACATTGTTTTGTGGAAAACCTCCCGAGACAAGTTCACCACCATCATTTTTACCTAGGACATATGGGACATCCTAAGACCACTTCCCCTTCACTGATTTGTAATTTCTCTTCTATTGTAGATCCCTCTGGTGTTGTGCCTCTATGGGTCAATAATTTCTCGAATCTTGTTCATGCACAACGTACTCTGATTGTAAGTGTTGCATACTAATTTGTGTGAGAGCACAAAGAAGCATGCCCGGGATTGAGTGATCAGGGGGTAACACCATGTTACCTTCTAAATCATGCCATCGTAGCTATTCATCCTGGTGGAGGATAAAGGTAAAGTCTGGTACACACTCATCAGGATGAGTGTATACCATGTGAAACTGTTGGGGCATTGGTAGATTATCTTATGCACCCTGCCTCTGATTGTTCATGGTATTGGACCTAGTCGGTGAAGCACTCTCATAAGAAGAAGGAGACATGATTGATTACTCAGTGTGCAGTACCCTTTTTTGGTGATTGTAGGATAGTTAACCTTAAGGATTCGTTTCAAAAATGGAAGGATTTCGTAAGTTCTACTTAGTACACAAACAACAAAATCCCTAGCAACGGCCCCAATGATGAGTGGCAAGGTACCCCTATGCCCAACCATATGAATACGAGCGTTCATGCAGGATTTGGTTGAACTCCAAGGATCAAGTGCTTATGCACCTACATAGAACAATGATGAGTTATGCAGTCATTGTCTTCCCAAGCTTACTTGTAAGGCACAATTGTATGGTTAAGTAAACTCTAAGTATATGATTTTTTATGTTTTTTATATTTTCTATCTTGGTCTCCTAAGTGTATGAAATGAAAATATTTAGTTAACTAATGGGTTTTTGTAACTCTAATGTTTAATCAAATCTCAACACCAGCATCTGTTCCCACTCTTCAGACACATCCTGAACCAGTGTAACACTACTAGGATTACCAAATGCTAGTCGTTACTGGGTTACCAAGTGTTCCACATATGCTCAAAGTGGGCATGTTGAGTGTGCTAATTCGTTGATGATTAATAATTCTATATTGATTAACTAATGAGAGCATCAAATAATAGTAAATAACATTGATGAGTGAAGAGGTACCCCTACACTCAACCATATAAATACGAGCGTCTCACGCGCGATCCGGTCGAACTCCAAGGACTAAGTGCTTACATGCCTTAATGGAACACTTAAGGTTAATCAATTGATGTCTTCCCAAACTTACTTGTATTGTCATGGTTGTATGGTTAAGTAAGCTTGAGGTATATGATTTTTATATCTTTTATCTTTTTAATGTCTTATGCTAATAGGAGAAGGTGAAGAGAACTAAATGACTATCTTTCATTAACTATTCACTAACTAAGTTCTAATTGTCCTAGCACCAGTATCCATTCCCACTTGCCGCACACACCCTGAACTAGTGCAACGCTACTGGGATTACCAAATGCTACTCGTTACTAGCTTACCAAGTGTTACACATGTGCTCGAAGCAGTTGTATTGAATGCACTTAATTAGGAGAGTCAAGGGTTGAGAGAGATTGATTATCTAGAAAAGCATTTAAACATTTAACAATAATTAAATCCTATTTAGCTTAGTCCATATGCTACAAGGTTTATTAGATTTATTACAATACACAAATGTGTGCTCAGGTACAATTTTCTCAAATAAAGATTTGTTTACTTTAAGACCCCTAATACGGGCACATGGAAATTATTCTAACTTTGGAATGGTAAAACTGCTATAGTTTGGCTAAGGGTCTAAATCTAGATGTTCTGAACAAGGGAAAGTCGCCTCTTATTTATAGATGTTGCAGCAGGCTATGATATCGCATACGCGATATCACGTATGTGATATTTCGGCTCATCATACCCCCATGACTGAATAAAAATTCGTTCTCGAGTTCCTTACAAAATATTGGGAAGGTATGGGATTATTGACTTGAATGACACTAATGGTGAATGGGGTGACATGTGAACGGATCATCATTACAACACATGACAAAATTAGTATTCATGACAACAAGAGTGAACACTATACACATTTGACATCTAGCCTTATTTGGTAGCTAAGAGAGAAGAGAGAAGAGAGAGAAAAGAAGAAGTCTATTGCTACCGATGCTAAGATTGCGCCTTCCATTGTTCATCCATAACCGCGCCATCAATCTTGTTCCTTGCATAACTACTCCAGCACCAGTCCATTCCAAGTGTTTCCTCCAGATCCAATCCATTGGTGTATGATTGCCATCTACACACACAACACAGTCTTATATTAGCAAGGGTAAATGAATCAAAATGCAGTTGATACCTTGCCTCAGTATAAGGTCCATTGGCTGAGTTGTGATATGGCTAATACGGATTTGGAGATATAATACTGGTGACTACCCAAGGTGTAGGGATTAAGAGAAAATCGAAAAAATTGGACCAGGACCCCCATGACTGAGAGCGAACCTCTAGTAGTGAGAGAATGGAAAAAGATAAGGAATAAGAAAAATGGAGAAAAAGAAACAACGACAACGCCAATAAAATGGATGTCAAAGATGGAGATGAACAAAATAATGTTGATTGCGAAAATGTTTAAGGGAAAGAAATTAACAGATGAACCAAACAGGAATGCCAGTGGGTCCTCCCCAAAGCAGGCTCATGCCCTTAATGCCCTGACAATCCCACATTCAAAGAGTTCATAGGCTCTAGGAATGTCATTTGGAAACAAGAGTTAAAGTCTTAACCACAAGAGTTTACCAAAAAGAAAACAATGCATCAACCAGAATATGGACTATTGATACAACCGACAATGAGGTGAAAAATGGAGAAAGAATGATGGAAAGAAGAGAATGAAATGGAGTCTCAAGAACAAGGTGGTGTATAACCCCTTGTGTATTAATGGTTAATGTGACTTAGTAGATCTCATTCCAAATCCAGCCTCAAACAATCCACACCCAGTGACTTCACATTAATACATTTGGCCAATCCATCCACTTGAAGTAACAAGAATGCTTCCACCACAGAGTCACCACCATTCCGAAGAAACGAGAAAAGAAAAAGTAGGAAGCAAGAGAGGGTCTTAGTTAGAGGGAACATTTTTATTTAGTTCCATAACTAGTGTTTGTAGCCCAGATGATTATTTTGTCTAAGGGGTATGCTTTGAATTCTCACTATTTTTTTTCGTGTTTTGTGTGAGACCATGCAAAGACTTATTATTTTTATTAACTCAACTTCCTAATAATGGAGCAGCATCAGAATGGTATGGAAGAATCAAGAAGAAAACATCCAAGCACCCCAAGAGAATGGCTAGCATAAATGCATCAAGTTCCCTTGAAGTCACACCCCTTTCAATCCTTGAGTCCTTCCTTAGTCTGAGAAATACCCAGTCACCGATCCATTGATAGTTCTTATTATTGAAAGAAAGGGACTATACAGTTCCAAGCCAAGAGGGAAAATAGAAATTTATGGATGCATAGATGACGTGGACTCATTGCCTGTTATATCAAAAGAACCATACCTTAGTATCAACATTATAACTCAAAGGTAAAAATCAAACATTAACAATCTATGGGATATAGTTCATACCATCTTTAGGAGCACTTATTAGGTGACAAACTTAACAAAATAAATAAACACACAAATAAAAAAAAAATATGAACGATGTTGCAAAACAAAAACAAGAGAAGTTGAAGAAATTTGCAAAACAAAAATGTGTAAAACAAAAACTTAAAAAGGAACTGAGGGCCTCAAATGATCAACATAGATGGCCATCTCCCGCATGACTAAGTTAGAAGGGGAAGATTTGAAATAATGAGCGAGGTCATCCTCTCTCCGATGTGTAATGTGCATTGACCATTATAGATTCATGGTAAGGTTTGGTCTGTTGCACATTAACTAGTAATCTTTTATTAGAGCGCTTGTTTGAATCTTTTAGGAGTTTCCAACTTCCCCCAATTGATGTTTTTAGGTTAAGGGTTGGAAGTTGGCGACACTCTTGCTCCAGTGCATCTATGCCTTCTACATGGGCACAAGTTGGTCCCCCAGTTAGTTCCATGCATGTTGGTGAGTTGCTCTCTTGATTAGCTATCAGNCATGGAACTTTCTTCCTCTCGATCTTCCCAAAAGTGTTTTCCTTAGATATTTCCAGGGAAAGATCACAGATTCCTAGGCATGCATTTCTAGTACTTAGCCATGCCCTTCCCATTATTATTAGGAAGTCCCCTTTATCATTGTTTACTTGTATCACTAGGAAATCAACTGGGTATGACCACTCACACACAGTGGTAACGATGTCCTCCACCAGTCCCAAGGGAACAATGATGGACTGGTTAGCCAACTCTAAGTGAATATTACTCTTCTTTAGTGGACGCAGGTTCTAGGCTTTATACATCTCTTGTGATATTAAGTTGACTCCGGAACCTGAGTCTAGAAGAGCTTTACATGGTTCATTCCCAGCGACTTGGAGATAAATTAAAGGACTTCCAGGATCAGAGAATTTCCTAAGAAGGTGGCCCTCCTTAATCCAGTCAGTGACGGCATGTGTTAACATAACCATGTGTGTTGAGCTCTATTTTTGGTTTGAAGGGAGCTCTGAAGCCTTATTTGATGGAGGAGTGTTCAGAGGCTCAATCGCTTGTGGTTGTGAGAGCTTGGTTGGACTATTGATTCTGAAGAAAGGTATTCTCTTTGTACGGTTGTTAGAACCAGTAGCGAGTTGAAGGTTTATAGCTCTTGTAGCATTGTGTTGTTGTGGTTGAGTGGGGAGTTCCCCTTGCATTGCTAGAACAGGTGGTAATGGAGCTATTGGTGTGAGAGTTGCAAATGGATTTGGAGGATGGTACATCTACGGGTTGTCTCTCCCAAGAGAAGGAGTTCTATAATACTCCCAAGCTTGGTAGTGACGTTGTGGTGTCACGTGGAGTCACGTGGAGAGATTGGTTGCTTCACGTAATAGCCATATGGATCCGGTTGCTGGTAAGGGTATTGTTGCCTTGGTGGTGGCATCCCCCATGACTGTGGGTATTACCACTGCTAGTGTTGCTCAATAGGTTGTGGCGGAGTTCCATTTGGATAATACATTAAGGGTTGGTGGAACTGCCTTGGGTTACCTTGGGGATAAGGTAACCATCAGGGTGTTTTCCATTTGTTAAGTCATGGGTTAAGTGCATACACCCTAGACTCTTGCAGATGTGAGATTACTGGGCAACATCCCTTAGGATGGTTGTATTGGCATATCTCACATTCATAGTTATTGTCTATATCAAAATCCACAACCTCTTCGATGATGGCCATTTTACCCTTACCTTTGTTACATGCATGGTCCAAATCCCTCTTTTTATTTTTGTCATAGTCACTACCTCGCTCCTTAAACTCCTCTACGATTTTAAGACCAGTTTCAAATCTACTGTCTAAGGAGTCCCACATTTGGTCTACCTTTGTCAACCCTTCTATTGTTAATTTTTGGAGTGGCAAGGTTTTCCTATTCACCATCTCCTCGAGTGGTGACTCTTCCTCCTCCTCACAGAATCTTACTCCCCTTTTTCGGAGGGAAGGATCGCGATTGTACTCTTTCACACTTTCTCTCTTACATAGCTCTCCTTCTTCCTTAGCTACTTGCTCCAACAATCTATGAACCTGATGGGACCTAAACTCTGATAATCTTCCTTGGGCATACATTCCAAGGGTTCTCCTGGTTTCATGCCTAAGTCCATCTACGAGATGGCATAGTTGATCCTGCTACGAGTAACCATGGCCTAGGCAACGATGTAGCAGTGCATAATATCGGCCCATGGCAGCATCTAAGGGTTCATGACTTCCCTGCTTCCATCCCTGGATTTTCTTTCATAGGTTGGACACTCGGGAGTACGTTTGATACTTATCCTTAAATAGTTCTAGCATCGTACTCCACCTTTGAATGGATTTCGGTTCTAAGAACTAGTACCAACTTTCTGCTTCCTTCATTAGTGTCCTTGGGAACAACTTTAATTTTTGCCATTCGTTCTCAATGTTCTGCAAGGCACATGCATCGTGAAATTCTTGTAAATGGTTTTGAGGATCAACGTTGTATCCCCCCTCAAATCGTGGGATGTTATTCATGTCTAATCTCTTGAACTTGCTATCTTTTTGGTGCCTTGTAGGAATTCTTACAGCCTATGTGATGTCTAAAATGCTTTGGGTTGCAAGTAGGAGTTCTTCATGGTCATTTCTTTCATAGCGTCTGTGATGTCTATGTGGTTCCCTACTTTCCCTTCTTCCATGTTGTGATTCTCTAGAATGCCCTTGTCCTTGTTCTTGACTCTCTCATCGAGGTTTCTCACTTTGCTTACCCTTATCCTCACGGTTAGGTTCCTTATGACTGCATCTTGATACTTAAGGAGAGGGTGAATGTGACGATGAAGGTGAAGAAGAAGGAGAACCATCACCATGACGATGTTTCCTACCTTCTCTTCGATGGTCCCGGCCCTGATCGTGATGATGATCAGAATGCCTGCCCTTATGATATGTTTGTGTTCCCTCATTGAACACTTGGTGTTCGTGGGAATCAAAACCAGGGTTGTGAATCATGGAGTGAAGGTTCTGATACACCACCTCCTCACCATCGTTAGGAGGGGGAACATCGTTTTGTGGAGAACCTATTTAAATAGGTTCACCACCCTCAATTTTGCTTAAGATGAGTGGAGCGTTATGGGGTCCTTTACCCTTCAACGATGTATAGTATCTTTCCTGTCGCAAGTCCCTTTGAAGTTGCCCTTTTGTGGGATGGTAATCCCTTGTGTTAAAACCACATGCAATGTATTCCTCATATAACTGTGACATACCTATTCGTGCGAGAGAACGAAGGAGCATGTTGGGAACTACTTAGTCTGGAGGCAATACTATGTTACCCTCCAAGTCTCTCCAACATAGTTGCTCATCTTGATGGAGAATAAAAGTAAAGTTGCATACATATTCATCGTGATGAATATATACCACTCAAAACTATTGAGGAACTGGTGGATCTTGGTTACTTGTGTTGTGCCGTCGACTATCTCTTGTATGAGTCCTAGGCGGTGAACTGCTTTTGTGCAAAGAAGAAGACATTTTTGTCTTATTCGGTGTGCTAGTTATCATTATCTTATTTTTCTTTTGATCAATCCTAAGGGTTTGTTTAAGCATCCCAACGATATGAATGATCTCCTATGTTCTACGTAGCGCACAAACAACTAAGTCCCTGGCAACGGCACCAATGATGAGTGGCGAGGTACCCCTACACTCAACCATACGAATACAAGCGTCTCACACACGATCCGATCAAACTCCAAGGACTAAGTGCTTATGCGCCTTAATGGAACACTTAAGTTTAATAAATTGCTGTCTTCCCAAACTTACTTGTATTATCACAGTTGTATGGTTAAGTAAGCTTGAGGTATATGATTTTTATATCTTTTATCTTTTTAATGTCTTATGCTAATAGGAGAAGGTGAAGAGAACTAAATGACTATCTTTCATTAACTATTCACTAACTAAGTTCTAATTGTCCTAGCACCAGTATTCGTTCCCACTTGCCACACACACCCTGAACCAATGCAACGCTATTGGGATTACCAAACACTACTCGTTGTTGGTTTACCAAGCGTTATACATGTGCTCAAAGCAGTCATACTGAATGCACTTAATTAGAAGAGTCAAGGGTTGAGAGAGATTGATTATCTAGAAAAGCATTTAAACATTTAACAATAATTAAATCCTATTTAGCTTAGTCCATATGCAGCAAGGTTTATCAAAAAGTTCATCTTTATTGTCGTACATAAATGTGTGCTCAGGTACAATTTGCTCGAATAAAGATTCGTTCACTTTAAGACCCCTACTGTGGGCACATGGAAATTATTCTAACTCTGGAATGGTAAAACTACTATAGTTTGGCTAAGGGTCTAAGTCTAGATGTTCTAAACAAGGGAAAGCTTCCTCTTATTTATAGATGTTGCAGTGGGCCGCGATATCGCGGGGGCGAACGCGATATCGTGGATGCGATATCATGGCTCATCAAACATTAAATGCAATAGTTAAGCTATTTTGAATGTTACAAGGTTTTATCACAAAGTTCGTCTTTATTTCTGGACACAAGGTGTGCTCAGGTACACAATGCTCGAATAAAGATCCATTCACTCTATGACTCATACTGCGGGCACTCAAAAATAATTTAACTCTAGAAGAGAAAAAACTACAAGATTTCGGCTAAAGGACTAAGAAAAAACTAACAAAACCAAGTGCCCTTGTCTCTTATTTATAGGCAACGAGACAAGCTCCGACATCGCATGTCCAATATCAAGGATTCGATTCGATATCGTGTGTCTGATATCAGGGGTCTGATATCAGGACTCATCAACTGGGAAGTTTGATCTGCCATTTGCAACCTTCCCAGTTGGCAAGGTAACTCATTAGTCACTAAATATTTCACTACTCTCTCAGAACTATGGCAAGAAATTGATGTATTCCACAATGTAACTTGGAAATCTTCTAATGGAACAATTATGTATAATACAATGATGGAAAGAGAGAAAATTTTTGATTTTTTGTAGGGCCTTAACAAAGCTCTTGATGAAGTTCAGGGATGAGTACTTAGTACTAAACCACTCCCCTCCTTGAAGGAAGTTTTTGCAAAAGTGAAGAGGGAAGAAAGTAGAAAGAAAGTGATGATGCACTCTAAAAATCCATCCACTGAAGCTGTGTCCCATGGTTCAACTCTAGTTGCAAGCCATGAAGGAGGTAATACTAACCTTGTCTCTTCCTTATTATCCTACAAGGGCTCCTTAAATGGTTGGATCATAGATATGGGAGCCTTCGACCACATGACTAGTTCATTAGAGGCATTTTGTATGTATGAAAATTTTGTAGATAAAATTAGAATCAAAATGGTTGATGGTTTGTTGAGCTCAGCTATAGGTTGTGTAGATTTAAAACTGCTTGGGTTCATTTTAAAATTTGTGCTTTATGTTCCAAATTTAAAATGCAATTTTCTCTTGATTAGCAAGCTAACTAAAGACTTGAATTTTTGTGTGACCTTTTTTCCTTCTCATTGTGAGTTTCAAGATCTGTCATTGAGGAGGATGATTGGTAATGCTAAGGAGAAACATAACCTCTATTATCTCATTGGTACTGGTTCTACATCAAATTTTGAATCCCCTACAACCTCATTTATCTCTTTTAAGTCTATTCTTGAGTCTGAGGTAATGCTTTGGCACAAAAGACTAGGATACCTAAATTTTACATATTTGAAACATTTGTATCCCCATATGTTTACTAATAAATATCCTTTGGCTTTTAAGTGTGATAATTATATTCATGTAAAACAAATTCAAACGTCTCATTCCCCTCATCCTTGTAAATATTTTGTTCCATTTCATCTTGTTCACAATGATGTGTGGGGTCCTTCACAAGTACCAAATTTAACTAGGGGACATTGGTTTGTAACTTTCATAGATGATCATAATTGTGTATGTTGGGGGTACTGGATGAGAGATAAATTCGAAGTTAGCTCACTATTCAAAGAATTCTGTAAGCTTGTTACATATGTTTTCCAATCCTCAATTCATATTCTTTATTTAGATAATAGTAAAGAATATTTTTCTTAGGAGCTTAAAGCATATTTAAGTGAGCATGAAATTGCATAACGAAAAAATAGACATCTTCTAGAGGTAGCTTGATCAAATATGTTTACTAGCTATGTTCCTCAATCCTTCTAGAGAGAAGCTATTCTCACCTCTGCATATCTCATTAATCAAGTACCATCTAAAACTCTTCAATACCAAATTCCACTAAGTCTTCTCTTATCAACCTTTCCTTCTACATGAATTCTCAACACTCAACCACCTCATGTCTTTGGATGTGTTGTATATGTACATAATGCTCAACCAAATCATGGGAAACTTGATCCAAAAGCCCTCAATTGTGTATTCTCAAGGTATTCTCCTACACAGGAAGGGTATAAATGTTATTATCCTCCTTTAAAACGTGTTTTTGTATCATGCGATGTTACATTTCTTGAACAACAACTCTTTTATCCCATTGTTACTCTTCAAGGAGAGAATCAAACTACGGAAGAGCAACATTGGGATTCAATCATATCCCTACCAATTGCTATGCTCAAGTTCTCATCAGAAAATCATGTCACACCTCATGTCAAATCAATCCAAGTGTCAAATTTAAATCTGGGGGGAGAATCAAATCCAAAACCAATTCTAAGATACTTTAGATGGCCACAAGCTCCTCAACAAAACCAAGAGCCCGAACCAGTGATAGATCCAATGATGGAGGTATATAGGAGCAATTTGAGGTGGTGAATGATAATGAAGAGATTGATGACTTGGATCTTCCGATTGTGGTTAGAAAATGGGTGAGGTCATGTGCAAAATATCCCATTTCTAATTATCTCACATACTCCAAGTTATCATGTAATTACAAGGCATTTCTTTCAAAGGTTGATGAGACATAAGTTTCAAGGGATATCTTTGAGGATTTAGAAGATTCCAAATGGAAGGAAGCTGTGATGAAGGAAATGAAGGCTTTGGAAGGCAATGAAACATGGGAAATAGTCCACCTACTTGAAGGAAAGAAACTTTTGGAAAGCAAATGGGTGTTTACTGTCAAGTATGCTCCTAATGGCAGCATTGAAAGATACAAGGCTAGACTTGTGGCATAATGGTTCACCTAGACGTATGGGATAGGCTATGTAGAAACATTTTCTCCTATGGTGAAACTCAATTCTATTAGGGTTTTATTGTCTTTAGCTACAAATTTGGATTGGGGGTTACATCAACTCGACATCAAAAATGCCTTCCTACATGGTACATTGGAAGAAGAAGTTTATATGAGGATACCACCTGGTTTTAAATCTCAAGAAGGTATGGGTAAAGTATATAGATTAAAGAAGTTACTCTACAAACTCAAAAAATCTCTCCAAGTCTAGTTTACCTGATTTAGTGGTGTGATGAAGCAACTTGGATATAAGCAAGGGCAAGTTGATTATACTTTATTTGTTAAAAAAGGAAAGCATGGTAAAAGATCAATCCTTATTATTTATGTCGATGATATAGTGGTTACAGGAGATGATGATCATGAGATTGAAGATCTCAAAAGGAAGCTCCAAGAAGAGTTCAAGTTAAAGATCTTTGTCCACTAAATTATTTTTTGGAAATAGAAATTACTATAAGCAAGAAAGGGATTTTCATCTACCAAAGGAAATATATCATGGATTTACTCAAAGAGACTGACTAGATGGAATGTAGACCAATAGAGACTCCATTGGAACAAAACTAAAAAAAAAAAAAAAGACTCCTGATGAAGATCCTCCTATAAATCAAGAAAGCTATTAACTCTTGGTTGGCAAACTCATCTATTTGTGTCTTACTAAGCCAAATATTGCTTTTAGCATAAGTATTGTTAGCCAGTTCATGCATGCTCCTACAAAGAGGCACAAAGATGATGTAAATCATATTCTAAGGTATCTAGAGGGATGCCCAAGAAAGGCACTACTATTCAAGAAGTGCAATGAAAGGGACATTTTTAGTTTTGTTGATGCAAATTGGGCTAGAGTCGTTGAAGATAGCAAGTCTACTACAAGGTATTGTACCAAGGTTTGGGGAAACTTAGTGACGTGGAGAAGAAAAAAACAATCTGTTGTAGCACGTAGTAGTGTAAAAGCTAAATATGGAGCTATCTCACAAGCAATCTGTGAACTCATTTGGCTACAAAGGTTGATGGAAGATATCAAGATACACCAAAGTGGTTTGATAAAGTTGTTTAGTGATAGTAAATTTTCCATCAGTATCGTTCAAAATCCAATCCAGAATGACCATATGAACCATGTAATAATTGACAAGAATTTCATAAAAAATGAACGTGACAATGGAACAATTGCTCTATCCTACATTTCTAGCAAGATGCAAGAAGTTGATATTCTCATGAAGGCCTTAGGCAAACCAAGTTTTGATTCTTTTGTTAGAAAGTTGGAAATAATAGATATCCATTCACCAACTTGAGGGGAAGTGTTAGAAAGTGAGAGTAAAGCTAGATCAACTTACCAAAATTATTTGATTCTCTAAATCAATTAGGGCTTGATTTTGTAGATCAACTTACCAGAATTAGTTGATTCTTAGAATCAATTTCTGTCATCAATATTTGTCAGTTATTTTCCAAATTTCTTGTTCCTTATTTAGTAGATTTCCTATTGTAATTCTTTCCTATAAATTGATGTAATTATTAATTTAAGATAAATGAGAGAGTAAGAGAATTAATTTTCCAATCTTTTCTTCTCTCGTTTGGTTTGAAGGGCTCTTGAAAAGAATGGATGTAGAGGATCAAGGAGACACAGGACGACTAGTTGCATAAGATGGTGAGGGCTTTATAGGACTATTGGTTTGGAAAAATGGCCTTTTATAGGATCTAGATTCCAAACCACTTGGTTGAGAAGCAAGGTGTAAGTTAACAGCCCTGGTAGTGTTATGTTGCTGCAGTTGCGCAAGAATTTTGCCTTGCATAGATGGAGTAGGTGGTAATTAGGTTGAGGGTGGAGGAACATGTGCTGAAGAATGAGAAGGATGATAAGCATATGGAGATTCCCCTCTAGGAGATGGAGAATAAGTTTTGTATTATTTTGGAGGCTGGTAGTGATGTTGAAAAGAAGCATGACTAGAAGAGTCAGATGGAAACATGGGTTGTTAAACATAGTACCCATTTAGATCTGGCTGCTTGTAAGGGGTACTACTACCTAGGTGGTGGCATCCCCCATGACTGTGGATGTTGCCACTGCTGATATTGCTCATACAGTTATGGTGGAGCTCCACTTGGATAATAAGCTTGTTTTTTTTGGTGGAATTGCCTTGGGTTGCCTTGAGGATAAGGCAACCTTCTAGGCGCTTACCTTCGTGCCAATCTAGGATTCAAAGCATACACCNAAAGATTCCCACATTTTATCAACCTTAGCCAAAATTTCAAACATAGATTTTTGAATTGGTAAGGTTTTTCACTGCACCACTTCATCACATAATGCCTCCCCCTCATTGTCACAAAATCAGACCTCCCTTTTCTTAATGGAAGGGTCTCGATTATACTCCTCAATACTTTCTTGTTTTCTCAACTCATATTCTTCTTTTGCAACTTGCTCAATCAGCCTTTGAATTTGATGAGCTCTTAGTTCTAACAATCTCCCTTGGGCATGTACCTTAAGAGTTCTCCTTGTTTCTAACCAAACCCCATCTATGATATGACGAAGCTACTTCTGTTGAGAATAATCATGGCTAGGACATTTGTGCAAAACGGAATAATACCTATCCATGGTCACATCCAAGGTTTAATGTGTTCCTTGTCACTAGCCTTGGATTTGCTTTCTCAAATTGAACACTCTAGAGTACATATGATATTTATCATTGAATAGCTCAAGCATCATACTCCATCCACAAATTGATTCTAGCTCCAAGGAGCAGTACCAACTTTCTGCTTCTTTTATGAGTGTCCTGGGGAATAGCTTAAGTTTCTGCTAGTTGTTTTCTATGTTTTACAAGGCACAGAAATCATGAAAGGATTGAATATGGGTATGTGGATATAAGTTATATCCCCCCTCAAATCTAGGGATATTATTTATATCCAACCTCTTGATTCTACTATCTTTCACATGCTTGGTTGGAATTTTGACTACTTCTACAATGTTTAGCATGCTTCAAGTTTCTAGCAAAGGTTCATCATCATCATAATTTTGATATTGCCTATAATGTCCTTTGCTACCCCTTCGTCATAGTGAGGCCTCCGATCATTGTTTGGCCGTTCACCTCCATCATAGCTTCATCCCCTGCGATTTCGATGAAACTCAGAGGAGGAAGAAGAAGATGCAAATGAAGAGGACAAAGAGGGAGCATTGCCACCACTATGGTATCTGCCATCTCCTCTCCACTTATCATGGCCATGATCATTAGGTTTGCTATCATCATGATGCTTGCTCAAGCCCTTTGACGCCTACTTTTGTCTAAACTTGAATTGTTGATAGTGGACTGCAGATTTTGGTTCAAGTCCCCTTCGCTAGAGTCAAGGGATGAAGAATCTTCATGTTGAGAATCCCTAGAGGGAGGATCCTCATTATCATTTTGGTTTAGCAAGAATAAGGGAATAGTGAATTGTTTCCGTTTCATAGTTTCATGGTGCTTCTTCTAGTGCTGATCTCTTTTGCGTTGTATTTCTATGGGATGGTAGTCTTGATAGTCATGGTCGTGCACAACGTATTCATCATGGAGATCCTAGATGCCCAACCTCTTAAGAGTTTGGAGTAGCATCCCAAGAACAGATCAGTCAGGAGGCAACACAACATTGTCCTCTATATCTCTCTATTACAATTGTTCATCTTGATGTAGAATGAAGGTAAAATCATGCACAAACTCATTTAGATGAGTGTACACCACTTTGAATTCTTGGGGCACTAGCGGTTTTGATTCATCATGCTTATAAGAATAAGACATTTTGAATTAGAGAAAAATTCAATGTGCTTAAATTATAATTATAATTATTTTTCAAATGATTGTGACCTTAGGGTTCATTCCAACGATCTTAAATAATATTCACTAAGTCCTAGATAGTGCACGTATCAAACTACAAATCCTTGGCAATGGCACCAATGATGAGTAGCGAGTAGACCCTACGCCCAACCATATGAATCACTATGCATTCATGTGCGATTTGGTCGAATTTCATGGACTTATAGCCTTGTAAGTACATTGGTCTTTAGGAAGTGAAAGTAACCATTATAATCATTGTCTTCCCAATTACACTTGTGAAATGCAAAGGTATGGTTAAGTGCAATTGAGACATGATTTTTATCATTTTTATGTTTTATGTTTTAAGTTGCTTAAGGGTAAAGAATAATGTATAAAAGAATATAATTAAATTGCTAATTTAATCTAACTAGCTACACCTAATTAATTCTAACACAAACATTTGTTCCCACTTGCTATACACATCATNATGCGTATACAACCGAATGCATAAGTGGAGTTGTACTCTCACNCATATGCTCGAAGTGGTCATACTTATGTATTTAATTAATCGCTATTTAATTTAGCTTAATTGATTACTTAATTACTTAGAGCATTAAAGGAAATTAAATAAAATATTAAATGCAAAAGTAAACAATTAATTTGTTTTGAAGTGCTATAAGGTTTATCAAAAAGCTCGTCTTTATTGCTGCACACATTGTCATGCTCAGGTGCAATAGTGCTCAAATAAAGCTCCGTACACTCTTTGACTCCTATTGCGGGCACTTAGAAAAATATTCTAACTTTCAAGCAAGAAAACTACAAGAACTTTGCTACAACTATGACCAAAGATGCCATAAACACGTTGGGTGAGCACCTATTTATAGGTGAAAATAGACACTACGTCGATGAGGCCATATCAACGCATCAAATCCCACGTTGATGTAGTCACGTCAATAGGGTCGCGTCGATGGGGCTGTGTCAACGAGGCCTCATTGACAAAACCCCAAAAAACATGACTTATTGATACCTTAGATTAAATCCCCAATGATCACCTCAAAAAAATGCATATTATTACAATGTGCCTTTTCATGAGGTTTTTATTACAATAATTACATCTTGTTATAATACAACACCTTATTTGAGCAATACCATTTGGGAATTGGAACATGGCATATATGAAGGACCTTATGGAGGCCATTATGTAGGGACGTGAGCAACCATCAAAATCCTCATGACTGGATACTTTTAGCATGTAGTTTTCAAAGATTTACACTAATTTGTCAAATCCTACAAAAGCTGTCAATAAGATGATAAAATAATAGCATGGTTTGAAGGATCCCAATAGTGGGTCCAACCATTGAAACCATTTGATGAGTAGAAAATTGATTTCATGGGTCCCATCATGCTATGTCAAAAAAGAAGGCTTACATTATTATTGATGTAGATTAGTATGCAAAATGAGTAGAAGTTGCAATGGAATCTAACTACACAATGATAATAAGTGTAAATTTTTTTCAACAACACGTGGTTAACAAGTTTGGTGGACCAAGAGTATTCATTTTAGATAATGGTATCAATTTCATGGGTGCTACCTTCAAAAAGCTAATGCAACATTTAGGGGTTAAGCATAAGTTAACAACACCTTATCATCCTTAAGCAACTGATCAAGCCAAAGTAACCAAAAGGGAAATTACACAAATCCTTACAAGGACCATTAGTAAATATAGGAAGGATTGGAGCACAAAACTAAATGATGCTTTATGGCCCTATTAATCCACATGAAATCTTCCTATAGGCCATTTCCCATACAAGCTAGTGTATGATAACTTATTTAAATTATCCATTAAAATGGAACTTCGTATATTAACCATGGTCTATGAGGATGATCTTGATATTAGCTTGGAACAAAATGAATGCTTGATGAACCTTATTATGCTAGATGAAAATCATACAGTAGCACTTATGATGAATGAGGTTTATAAAGAGTACACCAAGCAATGTCATGCTATTAGGATTGGATGTATAGAATTTAAACCAAATATAAAATCCTATATTGGAATCCCACTCATGTGCCACAATGCACCAAATTTCAAACATTATGGGAAGAATCTTAGATCACCCATGCCACATTCAAATTTGGCGCCTTACAAATATGCCATCGTGATTGTCGACAGAAACTTGTTCTAGTTAACATGCAACATGTTAAACCATTTATGAACTCTCAAGTAGCTATAAACTCATCCTTAATCGTTATCATTGCTAAAGCTTATTTTATATTTCACATCTATGCCATGAACCTTAGTCATGGAAAAGATATCCATCCTAGTTGACATCTTATAAGGGCATTTCACTCTTTCTATTTTATACTTATTTCTAAGTTTTCCTATTTCTTTACTATTTTTCTTAATTTTTGGTATGTTTTCTATTTCTTAATAATTTTCAATTTCTCTATATATATTTCCTATTCTATTTGAGTCATTCTCTTTATATTATAGATGGTTTTAATATTTTGTTAATAAAGTTATCAAATTTTGTGTAGGAGCCAACTTCATGGTTGGAATTGTGTTCCATGCTATTAAATTATTAAAGGATTAATTATGCAAAGCAATGAGATTGCACCATCCATCCTTTCATCTCTATTAATAAGATGTCCTTATCATGGGAATAATGTGATCCTTGTCACATTTGAAACTAAAAATAACCTATGATCACATACCTTGAGGAAGGAAGGAAGGAACAAAAGGATTAAATACGAGTGTGACATTAAGAGGATTTACTAATTCATTGGATTTCCACCTTGGGTCCCACTAAGCCCATGTTGATACATTACCACTTATATTCAAACAAAATTATTCCCATGCCTTAAGGTAGGCTAATTCCAAGAATTTCATGGTTCCTTGGACTAAAAACATACATGGTTAAAAACAATTTAAAATGATCTATAGAAATTGCAAGGAAACAAGGATTTGGCTCTTCATAGAGGTGAATGATGAAAGATAACTTATATAGCTATTTTATTGGAACAAGGCTAAGATGACAATGATGATTGTTTAGCATTGACCATTAGCTAGTTGATTAGCTCACATTGCCTTACATTCGAATACTGGCAACCTATGCATACTAGCCTAGAGGCATTGTTCCAAGCATATTATCTTAACCTTAAAAAACAACATGATGGTGTAGTAAACTTCTTATATGAAGTAAAACTATTATTATTTAATTGAAACTAAAGTTTTACTTATCACTAAGACCCTCTTAGTTCTATTGGATCATATCAATTTTAGAATTTTGTTTACAAAATTTTTTTGCTAACTCAATTAGAATCAAACCTATAACTTGGGGTTTCTATGCTAAGACTCTTCCTACTAAGCTCACAACTTATTGTTAATCAAAGTCCCAAAGTGATGACAACAAACCCATGAAAGTAATATTGATTATTATCTAAGCTTTAACATCATGATATGATCGTCTATGGAAATGTTTCATTGCTTTTGTTTATGTTTCCCAAGTTAGCCTTGTTGATCTATCCACTTTTAGTTATATAAGAAAAAAGAGTTTAATAAATATAGTTTAGATTAAGTAAAAAGAGTTTAATAAATATAGTTTAGATTAAGTAAGTTAATACATTGTACCATTTTATAAGTACTCTTAATGTAAGATAATACACTCTTTTAAATAGTAGAAACATGAGAATTCAAGTAGTTCAACTAAAGAAAAATTTTCATTAATATATCAAAATAATGTCATGGTGGTACATTTCGAAAAACTTCTTTCTAAAGTCCGAAATGATAAAGGGCTTACTCATATCGTATCTACGTTTTTGGGAAAACTAAAATGCAAGGTTCAAGGCATGGTTTATGCCATGAATGAAAATGTAGCATCACACCCCGCAGCAGATTCATGCTAATAAGATATTAGGTTTGGAACCATAGGCTAAGGGTTGGAGATTAATGGAGGCTATGTCCAGTGATAATGAATAATAGGCTAACCGTTGGAGATTGCTAACTTGATGGTGCTGAGCGATAACTATTTAAACTGTTCTTTGAAATGGCTTGGTCTAGGCCTAGGCCACATATGAAGAGACAAGCTCGGCGATGGTTTCAGTTTCTGTTGTTTAACAAATAAATGCAGGTCACTTGAGAAACAAAGGGAGCGATAGCCTCCAGAATCTTCTAAGTAGTAATGTTGCACATTGCTGCAAGGACAATCACCGTTGGAAATAGGACCTAATCTTTTCCTTTTCCTTCTTGGCTATTATCACAATAGATTGCCTTGAGCAACGAGGAGTAACCACGTTCTCTTTTTGTTAGGAGGGTTGCTAGAATCGATGACATGCAAACTTGAAAAGATTATGGACAAATTTGAGCAAGAGTCGGTTATCTTGAAACTCAACAAATAGGGCATGTGCACTCATCCTTGACATGCAATTGTAATTTGAGTGGTATTCAACAAATCTATTTGGGACATAAGTATGAATTCAGAGAGAGACTAGATCTTATTCATTCATGCTTAAAAGTAGTATGCACAATTGGAAGAAATCAAATTTTCAGGCTATCATAGCTTTTAACGTACAAAAACATTCATGTATAGCTTTTAACATACAAAAACACTCATGTGAAAAATAAAGATTCAAAGCATTCAAACCTTCACATGAAAACTATGTTTTCACACATCCATTGGGAATTTTGGATTCCATTGGGAATTTTGGATTTTGGAAGGATTGAAGTGTGGGAGCATGTACCCAAATGAATTTCAAAATCTGTCTTATAGGAGTGAGGGCAACATGTAGACAGTAACTCAAAAATTAATTAAAAGTATAGAAAATATCTTTACCTATACTTGGTTAAGATTTTTTAAGAAATTTATAAATACTGCAATGTTGAAATAGGAATAAAATCATGTGTCAAAATACAAGTATTTTAATCACTAAAAAAATTACAATGAATTACTAATTTAAAAGCACAAAAGATGTTGCCAATTTCCCTATGGGAGTGGTATTTATTTTCCCAAATACACCTTTAACTACACCTTTGTATCAAACATTTCTATTGCTAAGATTTTTTAAATGTGAAAAGTAAAAAAACAAGAGCACTCAACTTTATTATGGCGTTTTCATCTAGGTGGTGGGTGTTGCTTGAAAATGAGATCTAACCATCAAACTTTATATTAATGTATGACAACTTGAGATTGGTGGCACAACCCCTACCCATACAACATAGTATTTTAACGCAAAACAACTTGAGATTGATCACATAACCCCTACCCACATAGCATGGTACATGTGATCCATGAACGAAAAGGGTCCCATCCATAGATATGACCTTTTCTTTTCTTTTGGCAAAACAACCATGGTTGATCACATGACCTTTACTCACACAGCATGGTACATGTGATCCTAGAACTTAGAAAGGGTGTCATCAATGGATATGAACATTTCTTTGTTTTTCTAAGGCGATACAACCCATGGCTGGATTACGCAAATCCAGCAACATGCTTGCATATTACAAATCCAGCTATTCCAGCAACGTGTTTGCATCTTATGCAGAGACCATTACTTTTCTCCGTGGAAAATGACGTACGCCGAGGCCGCTCATGGAACGGACCGAGCACCTTCTTTGAATTCAACGTTTGCATCACGTAACATTATATGACTGAACATATTTAAATACTTTTAAGGCCCCACGGACACGAGTAGATTTTTCATTGCTTGTTTGCCGTTTCGGTAGACTAGCCCTAATAATTTTTGCCGGGGTCATTGAATTAGGTAAAATTATCACATGGTCGGATTCATTTTGTTGATGTAAAATAGCTATTAATGTAAAAGGAACACATCTTTCTTAAAATTAAAATTAAAATATTTTACTTGCATTCGTTAAGATCCATTGGGTCTTGGTTTTATTGGACCAATTTCACATAATTCCTTTTATAGAATTTTTGTTAATCTACCTCTCAATGCTACTTAGTAGAATCGAACTCGAGGTTACCAGGCCAAGACCTTTACCACAAGGCCAAATTTATATAGAACTTATTATATAGACATAACCTTTAATTTCCATCTAATCTAGGTGACCTGTTTCTTAATAAATACTAATTAGTTAACTAGAAAGAAAATCACCCATAACCCATTTGTGATAAAAAAGGGTAATGACAAGCTTAGAGTGATGAACCACTAACAACTATATTAATTTAAAATAATTTAAATCAAACTTTATTCTTTAAATTAATAAGTACATGAAAAGTATTATTACAATAAAAATTAAGCAAAGCATGGTAATTAATATCCATTGGGATCTTGGAGCATTGCTTGTGACATCATTAAAAAGGATATTATCTCTCTGAAAATTGTTTGGGAATGGAATAAAGTATAACAAAATGTTATCAACCATTTTGCATAATGGTTTAGGTTCATTGACGGGTTCACTTAGGGCTTGTTTGGTTGAGTAAATTCAAGGGAGTTAAATCGTGGAAAATGTTGCATCGACAAGATTCATGAACGGTGAGGGATTGCACCTCCGGGAAACCCAAAAATCAACAGAAATAGGTGCATAAGGTAGAATCCTATGATTCATCTCACAAAACTGACCACACAAATTTAACACCCAAAGACCACCCAAACCAAAGAAACCCTCAACCATCAATACCAAACGTACACTCCACCGTACACACTATCAAAAGATCAATGGAAGAGACCAACAATGCTTAAGCGATTTATGCGCTTGGTCTGCGGGAAAGCAGCGCCACAAACGTACTTGTAACAATCTAATGTAATTTATGAGCGCTTGCGATTTCACGTTAGTTAGCAATCAAATCTAATTTATGAGCACATAAACTACTGGTGAGGGTACACTGTTTACCAAAATTTTAGGAAACTATTACGAGTTGTCTGGTTGGTGGGTAGACGCTCGTGAGCTGGTGAAGGCGAAGGTACAAAGAAGGAAAGAATAAATAAATAAATAAATAAAGAACATAAAGCTGGCTATTCATTCAGTCATTCATTCATGGCTCACCAACCCACTCCCACCAACCCCGACTCGAGTCTTATACCTTGGGCACAGATGCGGCCCCGTCAGATTTACACACAAGTCTATATTGCAGAGATGGACCGGGCCCACTTTGGGATATTCGCTGCCTTGTTCAGTCAAGGAAGCTGCCACGCAAAGTGTCACGTGGCACGCTCGCACGCCATGGGTTGTTGGGTGGGCCCCCCGACTGCGTCTAAAAGCAGGCTTATGTTTTCCAATTTTTGTAGGACGTTGCCCGAGAAGGCTGCCCGGGAGCGTTTCACATGAAAAATAGGATTGTAAATGATGGTAACAAGATAAATTTCGAGGCCCTCGGAACTTGTTAAAAATGCAGACTTAGAGCCACCATGGTACTTAAATACATGATACTTTAGAAGAAGAATCATGGAGAATATAACGATCTTCAAGTGATTAGACCTGGTTAACAAGACCAACTTTTATCCAAAAGCTATCAACTCAATGTTTCACCGTTATCTTCTGATGTTACTAGTTTTGAGGTTTTGATTTTACATCCTCTATTTTGTATAAGCAAATAATTTTACTACCAAATTCTTTGAATATTTTTTCATCTGAATATGCAATCCTACATTTTTATTTTCTTTAGACTTTTTTAAAGTAGAATTCTTCATTTTTCCTCAACTTATAAAAAAACTTAGAGTGTTTTTTAACACCATTGCTTGCATAAGCATCATTTTTAAGTATTTCATTATTAGAAATGGCTTTGTCTTGGTTCCCTCTTCTTTTGCACGTTCAATAAAGATGCTAGTACATGGGAAATTTTTAATTATTTTATTAATGAAGTGGCTTGATCTTCCTTCTTTTGCTTTTGCAATTTCAAAAAACTAAAATTTTTGAAGGTTGAAAATTTACTAAATTAAATTCAAGTAAGTTGATGTTGAGTTTAAGACTTGAGATAATATTTCAATCTATAGTTAAATATAAAATTTTAGATGTGCTAGAGTTGTACTTCATTGTATTTTTCATATATGACCGGGCAGCAAAGGCATCTCCACCATCTCCACCATCTCCACCAAGCTTGGAATTCAACTCTCCTTTTAGGTTTTCATTTTTACCGTACCTACACCTTACCCATGTGAGGACAGTTTTAAAAAAAACTGTTCGGGCACGTCAGTTTGCTAGAACGGGCAGCGTTCACGGAGATGAAAATTTCAAAAGAAAAAGTGCCATTTTAGACACAGCTGGCGGAGGTACCTTCGTTTACGTTCGTTAATGTTCAATGAATCCAACGTCCACGTCAGTGAGGCGTCACCCGTTCGTCATATCACTCTACCAACTCGACGCCGTTGGCGTTCCCGTCCCGTCCCGTTCAGCTCGACGTTCAGTCAACGCGTACTGGCGCTCACCCGTTCCCGTTTACGATTACGTAAACGCGAATCGGGCGTAGCCATACAAGGACCAAATACAGACAAGCGAACACGAGTTGCCCAACTACCGCAGGAACGTCCATTTAAGGGCCAAGCCTGCACTACCATACTTGGCAGAGATCCTTCAATCGGATCTCTGCAACCCACTCCATCTCCACAAAATGGCGCTGTTGTACGTTGGCGCTGGCGTTGGAATGCCACGGTGTTCCGACAGGATCGTACGGGCGATCCACGTGCGCCCCCGCGAGCACCGCGGGAGCAGAACCGCGGACATCGGCACGGTCCAATATCTGGAACGGATGCTCAGGGACAGCGACGGCGGCGGCGGCGGCGGCGGCACCGGTGAGCGGGGCAGGCTCCGCGTGGCGTACCAGGGCGGCGAGGGCTCCTACGGCCACGAAGCCGCCGAGCGCGCCGGCGCCGGCTCCGGCGCCGCAACAGCCGTGGCCTGCGAGGGGCCGCTGGAGGCGGCCTTCCTGGCGGTGGCCGAGGGCCGCGCCGACCGCGCCGTGGTCGTCGCCGAGAATTCCGTGGACGGCCCCGTGCACCGCAACACGGACCTGCTGCTGCGCCACGCCGCCACCCTCGTCATCTGCGCCGAGATCCTGGTGCCGGTGCGCCACTGTCTCCTCGCCGGCGCCTCCGCCTCCGCCTCCGCCTCCTCCGCCGGACTCGCCGGCGTCTCGGCGGTGGCCGGGCACCCGCAGGGGCTGCTGCACTGCCGGCGCTCGCTGCAGACGCTTCTGCCGTCGCCGTCGCCGCGGCTCGTGCCCGTCGNGTGCCCGTGGACGACGCGGCGGCCGCGGCGCGCGCGCTGGCGGACGCGGACGCGGCGGGCACGGCGGTGGTCGGCAGCGGCGCGGCGGCGCGCGCGTTCGGGCTGCGCGTGCTCGCGGAGGATCTGCAGGACGACCCCTCGAACACGAACCGGTTCTGGGTGCTGTCGCGGCGGCGTCCGTCGGCGGTGGCGGCCGGGCCGAAGATGACGGTGGCGCTGGCGCTGCGCGAGGGCGCGGACGGGCTGTGCAGGGCGCTGGCGGCGCTCCACGAGTGCGGCGTCGGCGTCGAGCGGCTGGACGCCCGGCCCAACCGCGGCGCGCCCATGCGCGGCGAGCGCTTCGATTACGTGTTCGTGCTGGATCTGAACGTGGAGATGTGCGAGGCGCAGCAGGTGAGTATGGCGCTGCGGCGATTGTCGCAGGCCGCCCTCTCCATGCGCGTGCTCGGCAGCTACTCCACCTCTTCCTCCTCCTCCGACTAATGCCGAGGCGGCCGGGCTGCGCCCCGAGATCTCAGGCGCTCTCCGTTGATCCCCCCAGGAACCAGTGCATGCTCGAATCGGTCCCGAGGAGGATCACATCGGAGACCGCTGATTCCGAGGATGGAAGCCGTGCATGTTTGCGCCGGAGGATGAAGGTGGAAACTGTTTTATCCCCGAGGAACCTGAACCAGTCCCAGTGGAAATCATTGGTCCCAAGGAATCGAATCAGTCTTGGAGGATCAAAGTGCAATCGCGGATCTCAAGGAACCAGTGCAGGTTCAGTCGCAGAACCTGCACGTGGAGAATGAAGGTGGAAAACGTTGATCCCAAGGAACCATGTTTGAATCAGTCCCGAAGGATCAACGTGAAAACGGTATTAGTCCTGGAGGATCAAGGTGCATCTTCCAATCAGTTCCAGAAGTTGATCCCAAATCAAAGAAGCCGTGCATGTATCTCAGAGAACCAGTACATGTTCGAATCAGTCTCGGAGGATCACGGAGACCACCTGACCTAACCACCCTTCGGCCAGATCACAGTGACCACCCTTGGGCCGGTGGTCCGCCTCAGAAATCTAAGGCGCTCCCGGTTTGGAGTAGTTTTTTTCTCCTTTTTCTTTGTGTTTAAGTCCATGAAAACGTTCGTGCTTGTGAGTATTTGTTTTGACCGCTTCTGCGGTGACATGTTTCTCCACCCAAGTGTACATTCTCGGTCGGTCTTGTCCGTAACACATTTGTTGTAAATAACAGGCTGCAGCCTTCCTCTCCAAATTCTTGAACATTTGTTTGTTGAAAGTTTCGTTAGTGACAGTCCCCTAAACTATGCATCAAAAGAATCTGATTCATGGAAGCAAGGAATCACGGATTCATGATTCTAAACATGTTTAGGTACGTGTGCCTCAAGAAAAAGTGGGGACCGGTTTCGACGTGATAAAGAAAATTTAAATATATTAGTTTTTTTTTAAATTAAATCTCATATATCATAAAAATACATTGTAAAATATAGAACAATGTAAATCCAAAATATTGTTAATGCTTAAAATTTGCACAGAAAATTGCAATATCACCATTAAATGGAAGCAAGAAAATTTGCAAAGTATGGAGGGCATTGAATCCATTTCCTTACTCAAGGAGCCGGCCAAACATATAATTTCTGCAACAACCAAAATGACAACAATAAAATGAAACCCCTTTGTTACTCAATCCAATATTTCCAAAAATGAAATTAAGCCTCAAGCCTCAACCAAATTTATAACAAATCAGCTAATACTTGTCAACGACTATGTATGAATAGTACCGTATGGACTACCTGTCAGTAGTGCCATAGGGCTACATTGAAGATGACCGCATTAAAAGAAGACACAACTTAACTAAACTAGGCACAGCCAGAAAGTTGCCTCACCTACAATGATCGAAAACCTTTCAATGATCGAAAACCTTTCAGACGCTGGAAAATTGACACTAGTGATGATGAAGGGAAAGTAAAAACAGAGCGCCATGAGGTTGCACATGGCCGGCCATGTGCTGTCGGGCTTCGTTGCTCTATAAGCAAACAGATTTTTAAAAAAGTTGAACAAGTATCCATCCGTCATCATATTCATGACTCGTGACCCATGACGATGACCCTGTTTTGTTTTTTCTTTTTTGAGCAAAGATGAGAAAAAGAGCAAAAACCAGCAGTGAACAATAAACACGCGTGAATGTGTGAGTCATGGCGGAAACTTTGACGCTCCAAAGGCAGGCGAATCCAAGCAAATGCAATGTTTTCCTCGCACGCCCCGTCCGTATGGCCCATACTTGCCCCTTCGGCCTTCGGTTACCATAGTATCCCTTTCGTGATTTCCGTGTGTTTGTTTATTTATTCGTACTCCCTTGTTTTCTGTGGTCCGTCTCATACCGATGCCATGAATCTTGATTGCTTGCTTGCCACTTAACAATGAAATGAAATTTTTGGTATGATTCAGAACAGGAGAAGATGCATAAGATTTTAATGCAAAATGCAGACATTGCAACAACTATAAAACAATACGAGGTAAGGCAAGGCGACCATTTCAATGTATATGTACAAATAATCCAGACAAAATTTCATTGTAAATTATGAAATATGTACCATTGCGAACTTAATGCACTTCTGTACGCGCTCTCAAATCCAACCCGAACAGTTAATCAAAATTTATCCGGAATGGCAAATCTCCGTATCCGGAATGGCAAATCTCCGACGGATAGCCCATAAATAACTCCCTCAAATGGAAGCTTAATGGAAGCTTCTTCCGACGGATAGCCCATAAATAACTCCCTCAAATGGAAGCTTCTTCTTGGAAAGTTTCCAGGCTTCAGCGCTTCTCGGCCTTGTCCACTTTTACGTAGGAAAACCATTTGTCCAAAGAAGTAAATGCAAATTATATACATATCTTGTATTTACGCGCTACCAATTTCTCATTTCTAATGAACAGGGTAATATACGAATAGTTACACCGTCGGTCACACACTTTTTCCTATGTTTGTATTTGGCATTAATTAAGGTGCTTTTATTCTTAAACATTATGTTTGGAATTCTTTATACACGTTAAGACATACCATCAACAAAATAATCACTATTATTGCCTATGATTTTCAATATTTCTATACATGGTAATTTATGTTTCACATTGATTAAGAACCAAGAACATGAAAGAAGCAATGGAGTGTATAGCTAAACTAGTTTGACAATAAGGATGGCTTAAAGTAGGCTAAAACACATGTACAATGTGTATATAAAATTCAATTAAAAATATAGGGATAGTCCTTACATAAGCTAAGTTTAGATTTTTTGCAAAAACCAAAGATACCACTACCACAATGCTAAACTTCAATGATTTTAAAAGAGAGAAGACATCGCAAAATTTAAACCATTGGTGTTCAATTTTAAAAATTTGATTAGTGCTACTAGATTTATTTATGTTATTTGTTTACTACTATAAATTACTCTCAACCATTATTCTTTCAATGACTCACATCTAATTAGAGTTCCCATCCACGTGTGAGCTTGCTTCTATGAAACATTGATTATGGTCCACCAAAGGCGATTATATAACATCAAAATAACCATCTTAGCCATCATTACTTTTTCATCACCTAATATAGCCATGGGTGGCTAATTCCATTAAATAAGATTTCCAACTAACCACAATCACTTAAAAAACTTTGAAAGTTTAACTTATTGATGAGCAGTGGAGTACCCAACATCCAACCATACAAGATATGAGTGTTCATGCACAATCTTGGTCAAATAAGGCAATGTGATTATACCAATAATTAGTTAGTGTTCGTGATTGTTTTCTTCCTACATGAATTAGTAAAATCAATGCGTATGGTTTAACTCATGATGAGTTATATGATAATTGATGTTGTATTGGCCATTAGACTCCTAGTAAACATGAAGTGAAAATAAAGGGTTCTAAATCTAAATGACAATAAACAAATCTAAACTAGCCTACGCGATAAGTAGTTGGTCCTGATCTTCCGATCACACCTTGGACTTTGTGCAACTACTACTAGGATTACCAAGTACTACACTACTGTGCATACCAAGTGATAGTACTACTGGGTTACCAAGTAGTTACACTTACGTGCTTGAGATCAATTGTACTGATTCTGCTTAACAACATTAAAAGTAAATTGCAAGTAATCATAAACATTAACTATGAAAACAATAAACACTAAACTAATTAGAAACATTAATAAAGCTAAGTGTCGCTACAATGATGTAGAGTAATCTTGATCTTTATTGTCGATCATGCGATGCATCCAAAGACATCACACTTGAATAAAGATTTCATTCAATTACAAAACATCACACTATAGGCACACACTACTAAGTACTGAATTCAAGAAAACAAATTGAAAGAGTTTTGTTACTAAGCTATTAAATCTATGGAAAATCCATGCACCCAAGTGTTGCTTATATAGGCTAGCACACACCTCACAATATCGTTTATATGATAACGTATCTACAACATCATAGATACAATATTGTCAACTCAAAATTTTTTGGTTTATCATACCCCATGATTGATTGAAAACTTATCCTTGGGTTAAAACAAAATGAGGATAGAGTTCCTTACAAAATTGGAAGGTATATTTACATGACACTGACTTCTATATACATGACTCTCTAGTGTCGTAGTGGAGTTTACAAAAATGAACACATGACATGACAATTTTAAGAAACAACAAAAAACAAAATCTGGAAAAGTTGAATGTAGCCTTATGTTGTTCTAAGTGGAGGTGGCTTTTCCATAGGTTTCTTTCCCTTGTCATCAGGCTTCTTTAATTGGTATTTATTCAGGAGTGCTTGCAACTTCTCTTCTTCTATTCTTAGATCTTGGACCGTCAATGCTGATGAACTAATGTTGGATGGATTCAACATGTTCCATGGACATGGAAATTGCAAAAACATTTGATTGGCTTTAATGTACAATGCCACAAACTGTTGTCTCTCTTCTTCAAAATCTCTAACTTTTCCTTTGAGTTCATGATAGTCTATTAATCTTCTAGCCAGGTTCATTGCTACATCTTTTTGTCCTTGGTAGCTACTCTTAACTACTTCTAGTTCTGAGTTTGCTACTTGAAGTTTCTGTAGAGCATCTTTTCTATTTACAAACTCTTTCTCATACAAAGCATAAGCAGATGCTACTTGTTGTTCTAGTTTATTTCTAGGCCTACCTGCTGTTAACATGGCCAGGTTAGCATAACGGAGGTTTGCTAACGCTATGTATTCTTTTAAGTCTTCTATATACAAGTCTTTATTTTTCACTTCCACTTGATAGGTTTGGGCCATGCTGTCCAAGATGGGTTGCCAATCAAAATTTTGCGCTGCAATAGAATTGATTTTAGCCTTTGCCATCTAGATCTCTTTCTCATTTATTTGCTTGTACATGCCCACATGGTCTTGGAAGTGTTCTTTGAGCCTGTCATGTTTCTTAGCGTCATTTTGCAACGCATTGATTTCAATAGCCGATTTTTATCTAATGGTGCATACCTCTTCCACAAAGAGGATTCTCTGTTCTCTTGTGAGGCAGCTCATATCTTGGTTAACCCTCATCAGTTGCTCTCTCAACTAATGTATACTTTCTTCTTGAGTGTTATTCTACTTTTGTACTATGGTCAACTTCATGTTGCCTACAATGAGTTGTTTGTTTTCTTCCTATAAGGTAGTAAGTGCTTTGGTATGGGCATATGATTGAGCTTTAGCTACTAAAGCTTTCCATGCTACCTTTTCTTTCTCATCTGCTATATCTTTATTGTTCTTAAGGAGGAAATTAATCTACTTAGTTTTGAATTGTGCTATCTAATCTAGTGCTATGAACTGAGTTGGATCTCTCCTTTATACTCTTAGGGCTATAAGATCTTCTTGTAATTTGTGAACTCATTCTTAACATGCTTTGCCTTAGTTTCGGCCATGATTAATTTTCCTTTGGTGGTAATTAATTTAGACTGTGTTGTAATGATATCACTAGGAATATCAAATAGATTTTTCATAACTTGTTTTGTTTGCAGTGGTCTATCTAACACATCTTCCTATTCTATAAGAGTCATAAAGGTATTGGCTAGCATTTGAGCATCCTTGGTTCTAAAATTATTAGCTAGTGGCATAACAAGTATATTAAATGATTCTTTAATATGATTTGTGATCACTTCTGTAACTCTCGTTGCATCATGGTGTTACATGAACATAACTATGGCTCCTTCTTTAGATTCAAACACCACTTGGAATGATGCAGTGTTAGTACTAGGCCTCTCCTCCTAAATACAACGATATTTATCCATTGGTAGGATTGGTTGAAATGGTTGGTCTAATTGCATCATCAATAACTTTGAATAAATTAGCCTCTTATTTTCTTCCCCAACTAATGGTTTATGTAATTTATTATAAATGACTCATTGAAGGTCTATAATCTTATGGTGGTGGTGGTGAAACTTGTGGTTGCTACTGTTATTGTCCTATGGGTTGGGTAGTCTCCTTAATACTTGGTTGTCTTTTGATGAGACACGATATGCACAAGCCGCAATATCGCGTACGTGATATCGCAGCCACCGCGAACGCGATATCGCGGTCCGCCACCAAATCTATAAATAAGAGGCGGCACTCCCCTCATTTCACATCATAGACGTAAAGTAGCGAAGCTCTGGCGGATTGATCACCCCAGAGATAGAATATTTTCCATGTGCCCGCAGTAGGAGTCCCCCAAGTGAATGGTTCTTTATTCAAGCAGCTTTGTACCTAAACGCAAGTTGTGTAAGGCAATAAAGACGAGCTTTGTGGATAAACCTTATAGTACATGGATAGGTTTATTTAATGTTATTTACTGCTTTCCTAGTAACGCGGCATGAGTACGACTTGGTTACGAGCATTGAAGAATGTGTACGGCTAGCCAAGGAATCGGCTACTCATTGCAATTAGATTCTCTCACCCTTATCTCCTAGAATGTGGGACAAGTACAACTTGATTACGAGCATCTACGGATGTGTACGACTAGTCAAGGAATCAACTACTTGTCACACTTAGGCAGTTACGTGCGTCAGTACGACCGCTTCGAGCACATGCGTTACGTGTGGTAATCCCAGTAACGATTAGCGTTTGGTAGCCACAGTTGCACAGTTTAGGGTGTGTATGGCAAGTGGGAACGGATGCTGACGCTAGGACTTAGTGCTGTAGTTAGAGTTAGTTTTAGTCTCTCAACCCTTCACTCTTTAGCATAGGAGAAAAACCTGAAAATACCAAAAAAATCATATACCTCGGACTTGCTTAACCATACACCGTGACAACAACAAGTAAGTCTAGGAAGACAACGATTAATTAACGCCAAGTGTTCCTTACGGCGTTTAGGCATTTAGTCTGCGGAGTTCGACCGAATCGCGCGTGCTACGCTCGTTTCATATGGTTGAGTGTAGGGGTACCTCGCCACTCATCATTGGCGCCGTTGCCGAGGACTAAGTGTTTTTACGCCAATTAGAACATTAGGAAATCTTTCACATCGTTGTGAGCCTTAACAAACCTTTGGGTTAATTAGTTAATTAAGAACATATATAACAGTGAACAACACACCAATAAAATGGCTTCTTCTCATAAGGTTAACTCACCTAGGGACAACACGAAAGATAGTCAATGACATACACATAACCTAGACCAGCCAAGTCCTAAACAGTATACGATAACTTATACTCATCCCGATGAGTATATTCCTGATTACACTTTTACCCTCCATCAAGATGAACAGTTGCGCTGGAGAGATTTGTTTGGTAATATAGTTTTACCACCAGATCGATTTTTTTCGAACATGCTCTTCCATGCCTTAGCATAGATTGGCATGCAAGACTTATTCGCTGAATACGTTGCTGGAAGATATCATGTAAAGGATTATCATCCCACCGCTGCCCAATGTATTCGGGACGAAAGGCAGGAGAGGCAACACTCATTGTTGAAGGGCAAGGTCCCCCATGTCCTTAGTGAAATAGGAGACGAGGAACCCCTCACAACGGGTTTCTTAGAAAATGATGTTCCTCCTCCTCACAATGGTGAAGAGGTTAGGCATCAGAGCCTATGATCAACTGTACATGCTACGGGCTCTGATCCCTGTGAACATCAACTGTTCACGGTAGGAACAACCACTCACACTAAGGATGGGCACTTTGATCGTTACAACGATCTGGACCGAAGCAGCCAAAGAGAAGGTAAGAAACATTGCCATGGTGATGTGTCCCCTTCCTCTTCTCCTTCATCTCACCATTCACACTCTCCTTCCACATCTGGGCGCAACCACCATGAGCATAACGGAGAGGGTAAAAGTAAGGAAGATGAAAGACCTCGACAGGAAGGTCGAGAAGAGTTAGGACAAGGGCAAGGACGTAGGGAGAGTAGGGAACCACCACGAAGACATCACAGACGTCATGACCGGGATGATCATGACGAACCCCTACTCACAACCTGAAGCATGCTTGATATCACAGAGGCAGTTAGGATCTCCACAAGGCACTTAAAAGATAATAGGATCAAGCGTTTGGACATAAATAATATCCCACGTTTTGAAGGGGGATACAATGTTGATCCTTAACATCATTTACAGGCATTCCACGATGCCTGTGCCTTGCAAAATATAGATAATGAGTGGCAGAATCTTAAGTTGTTCCCAAGGACACTCACCAAAGAAGCAGAGAGTTGGTACC
>MNCI01025282.1:549668-604001 GCA_015680685.1 Gnetum montanum | reverse complement strand
ATGCCATAGTTGTCCCTTTTTACCTATCTTTCTTACTCCTTTTCTTTCTCCATTCTAACGCTACCGAAGATTCGCGATTAGTCATGGGGGTACAGGGCCCCCTTTTTTTGATTTTTCTCCCAAGCCCCGAAATTTTTTATTTTCTTCCTAACCCCTACACCTACGGTAGTCATCATGACTACATCTTCCCAGGTCCATATTAGCCATACCACAACCTAGCCAATGGACCTACACCGAAGCAAGGTATTATTTACTTAATGATTCAATTACCCTTGCTAATATATGATTATGTTGTGTGTGCAAATGGCAATCATACAACAACGGATTGGATCTGGAGCAAACACTTGGAATGGAGCGCTGAAGCAACTATGCAAGGAGTAGAATTGATGATGCACTTACAGATGGACAACGGAAGGCGCAATCTAGGCGTTGGCAGCAGCAAGACTCTTCTCTCTTCTTCTCTTCTCTTCTCTCTCCTCTTTTCTCTCAGCTACCAAATGTGGCCTGATGGCATTGTAATAAGGTGTTCACCCTTGTTGTTATGAACACCAGTTTTGTCAAGTCTTGTAATAATGATCCATTCACATGTCATCCCATTAGTTTCATTCCCATCAATAATTCCATACCTACCCGATATTATTGTAAGGAACTCAAGGATGAGTTTTCATTCAGTCATGGGGGTATGATGAGACGTGATATGCACAAGCCGCAATATCGTAGGGGATGCAATATCGCGTACACGATATCACGTCGTCCCCTGCGATATCGCGTACGCGATATCACGGTCTGCCACCAAATCTATAAATAAGAGGCAGCACTCCCCTCATTTCACATCATAGACGTAAAGTAGCAAAGCTCTGGCAGATTGATCACCCCAGAGATAGAATATTTTCCATGTGCCCGCAGTAGGAGTCCCCCAAGTGAACGGTTCTTTATTCGAGCAGCTTTATACCTGAACGCAAGTTGTGTACGACAATAAAGACGAGCTTTGTGTATAAATCTTATAGTACATGGATAGGTTTATTTAATGTTATTTACTGCTTTCCTAGTAACGCGGCACAAGTACGACTTGGTTACGAGCATTGACGAATGTGTATGGCTAGCCAAGGAATTGGCTACTCATCGCAATTAGATTCTCTCACCCTTATCTCCTAGAACGTGGGACAAGTATGACTTGATTACGAGCATCTATGGATGTGTATGACTAGTCAAGGAATCGGCTGCTTGTCACACTTAGGCTAGTTACGTGCGTCAGTACGACTGCTTCAAGCACGTGCGTTACGTGTGGTAATCCCAGTAACGATTAGCATGTGGTAGCCATAGTTGCACAGTTCAGGGTGTGTACGGCAAGTGGGAACAGATGCTGATGCTAGGACTTAGTTCTGTAGTTAGAGTTAGTTTTAGTCTCTCAACCCTTCACTCTTTAGCATAGGATAAAAACCTGAAAATACCAAAAAAATCATATACCTCAGACTTACTTAACCATACACCGTGACAACAACAAGTCTAGGAAGAAAACGATTAATTAACCCCAAGTGTTCTTTGCGGCGTTTAGGCATTTAGTTTGCGGAGTTCAACTGGATCACGCGTGCTACGCTCATTTCGTATGGTTGAGTGTAGGGGTACCTCGCCACTCATCATCTTTATAATTGGTCCATTTTGGGAGGCACTAGCTCAAGCATTTTAGCATAGGAAGCATTTTGTGCCTTCTTTAATGCATCATTTGTATACCCTTGGATACCATCTACTTTACATAACTTTCAGATAATGCAAGGAAATGGAAATGTTAACTTCATTGCCTTCTCCTCTTTGAATTGTATTTGGATTTCTATGAAGTAAAGGTGAGCAATGTTTGCATTTAATTTTTCCATTAATATTGCACTCCCTTTAGCCGCTTATGTAGAGATTCTATTCAATCTTTTGGTAGGAAATAAGTGATAAGTTTCAATTTTAACATACATCTTTTCTTCCGCAATCAATTCACTATATTCTTTATCTTCCTTGCCATACGCTCGTTGTAACCATAGCTTCCTAGTGTCTGTGTTAGATCTGGTTGATATTTGTGCCACCTTTGCTCCTTGATTAGGCACATTCAATATCTCTGCCATTGCCTTAACTAAGTAAGACACCAAGTTTCCTTCAATTTTAACTGTCACATCAGCTTTTTAATTTTGTCAAAACTAAAGTGTTTCTCCTATATACCATTCTCCATTATTTGTCAGAGTAAGTGATGAGTGACGAGTATACCCTATGCCTAACCATATGAATTACAAGTGTTCACATGCAATCTGATTGAGTTCCATAGACCTTAAGTTCCTAAGTGATGAGTGGTGAGGTACCCCTACACTCAACCATATGAATATGAGCGTTACACGCATGATCCGGTTTAACTTTGCAGATGGACTAGTTGTGGCATCTAGATAATTAGCCTTAGGTTGTAGTTTGTTGTCTTCCCACCTGGACTAGTATTAGCTTTGTCACGTATGGTTTAGTCTAGAGTGAGGTGTATGATGTGTTTCTAACCTAATGCTACTCCTGAAGGCAATGAAAGATAATATTATCTAAGCTAAAAGAGAAAGGGTGAAAAGGAATCTAGCTAGCCTAAGTGCGATAAGCATCCGTTCCTTGATTATCCGTACACATTTTGGACTTCATGCATGACTACCACTGGGATTACCAAGCGTAGATCCTAGGTACGCTACTGGGTTACCAAGTAGTCACACTTAAATGCTCGTAATCAAGTCGTACTCATTCCACGTCTAACATGAGTTTAAGGATGAGAGAGATTAATTAGGAAAGCAGTAAATAACAAGTAAATAAATAATTAATCTAAGTAAATGCTGCAATGATGAAGTAATCTCAATCTTTATTGCCGGTCATGTGCATGTCCAAGTACATCACACTCGAATAAAGGATGCTGTACAATTACAATCACCACACTGCGGGCATAAACTAGGAGGAAAAGGGTTGAGAGAAAGAAATTAAAACATTTAAACTAAGAACTACTTACTAACTCTTAATAATAATAATAATCATTCCTAATTGATTTGTCTACCTCTTATTTATAGATGAGAAGACAGGCTGCGATATCGCGTATGCAATATCACGGTTGGGCTGCGATATCGTGGTTTCCCAAAATGCAACTCATCACTAAGTATGCTCATTTTAGGAAGTAAAATCTAATCGTAATGATCATTTTCCTTGTAACCACACTTGTGAAGCTTAGTTGTATGGTTAAGTGTAATTGGTGCACATGATTTTTATTATTTTATATTTTATTCACCTACGATTGATAACAAGTTGAAACTCAATTTAACTAATTTTATTGCTAATTAATAACTAACTATCCTAACATAAGCATCCAATCCCACTTTCTATACACATCCTAAATGCATACAACACTGCTAGGTTATCAAGAGTTAAGCACTGCTGGGATTACCAAGCGTTGTATGTTATACTTGAAGTGGTCGTACTTATGTGTTTAATCTATTTATCTTAATTAGTTAATTAATTAAATTTTTACTTATCTTAATTAATTGCGTAATCAATGAAAACGGTAAATGAAAAAATAAATCATTAATCTATTCTAAGTATTGCAAGGTTTGATCAAAAGGCTTGTCTTTGTCACCATTCACACTAGTGTGCTTAGGTACATCAGTGCTGGAATAAAGATTTATACACTTTTTGACTGCTACTATGGGCACTGAGAAAAAATATTCTAACTTCAAATGACAAAATTGCAAGAGCTTTGCTACAACTATGATAAGACCTTCATAAAGATAGTGGCTGACTGCATATTTATAGACTTTATTGTGGAGTTGCTTCGACGAGGCCTCGTAAACATAGTAAACGCTACATTGATGCAATACTTTAACTCTTCATCATACCCCCACAACTGAATGAAAACTCATCCTTGAGTCTCCTTAAAAAATTAGAAGGGTATGGAATTATTAACTAACACTTGACATAACAAAACTGAGTGCTTGAGTGTACGGATCAACATCATTACAAAATTTGTGGTGTTCATGACACAAAGTTGAATGCCATGATATGACTACTTTAAACTAGACAACACATCCTCTAACAACATGAAGATGGTTGATAAGATCAAATAGTCCCAGCTGGTGGAGGTTTTTGAGATTCTAAAGGACCTTTGCTAGCATTGGGTGCGCATGGTGGCTGAGGAGGTTGTGACTGTGCTGATGCAGCTACTACCTCTGATAGAAGGCAAAAGGCATCCAATAATTCCTTCATCTTCTTCTCCTTGCTCTAGGGATCAATCCCATTAATGATGAGCTGCCATAATTTGTGTCCTTGTTGGAGTTGCTAGAGCATCTCATTCACATTTGCCTTTGTCACTTGAATGTGTTTCTCATTTATTTCCTTCTATAGGCCAACTTGGTCTTTGTAGCGATATTTGAGTCTCTCAAATTTGAGAGCCTTTGATTTCCAGGTGGCTACCTTTATTACAGTCTTTTGGCAAAGGGCACAAACCTCCTCCATGGAGAGGTTTTTATTCTCAACTACCAATCTCCTTAACTCTGTATTTGCTCTAGTTAGTTACTTCTACTGTTGATGGATAAAATTAGTTGATTTTTGTTTATGCTCATTAACGTTTCGCAAGCGATGATTTTTTGCAGTCAGCTACACATTCTCCTAGCGAGTTAGATCCAAGGCCTTCTAAATTTTATGCTGGGTGGCCTCTACCAAGGATCGATAGAACACCGTTGTCTCCATTGCACCCTCACCCCTTTCAACCTAGTGTGAATCTATTCAGGAGCTTTATCTCTTATGAATGCTGGGTTGAGAAATGCAAGGTTGGTAATTTGGGCTCTCAGTTTAGTAACTTTCATAGCCAAGCATCCATTCAGCTTCTTAGCTTTTTCGAGTTGACCTTCCAATATAATATTCTTGTCCCTTGCCTCTAGCAACTCCGACTGGGTTGTAGTTATATTATCTAGTAGGTCAAAGACATCCAAAAGTGGTTGCCTGATTCCTACTAATTAGTCTAGTAGTTGTTGATGTTGTGTTATACTTAGTCTATGGATTATGGTTCCTATAGATGTATGCACATATTTAAGTGTAGTGATGTCTAGTATAGATACCACAGGTCCATTGAATAACCACCTTTGCTATTATCTCTTGCCCTTGGTGCTACATCACCAATACTGTTGCCTCCTCATCCTTCTCCAAGTGTATTGAAAAGGTTATGATGTTTCTAGAAATATCTGGGAGCTATTGTTATTTTGAGAGAGATACCATTACCTCTCTGGCACTAGGATTCAACCTTGTGAATAATTACATTCGTTGGGTAGAGAAAATGGATCCACCTTCCCCCATCAGCGTAACTGTTTGGGCCACCTCATTTAGGTGGGTCTATACACAGATGGGTCTCCACTACTCATGCTCACTTGTTGCTCTTGCTCGCTTAAGAGCCATTCTTGGAAATCATGCAACCATTGGGATGTTGTAGCGACATCTATCATTATTTTCTGAGTGCTATGTGGAGGTGATGGATGCTACTCCTCTTTCTAGATTGTTGTTGTAGGAGTTTTGTCCTTCATCATCTTTGCCCAATTAGCAATCAAAGTACATCGAACAATATCATTAGTGTAGCAGACTATTCCTTCCCTTTAACATAGGATTTTGATGAGGCATGGGAAGGGAAGTGCCTTCCTTCCATGTTCATTCTTCTTGAACCACTTCTCTATCTCCAGAAAGATTGGCTATGGAAGGTTAACTTGGAATCTTCCACTCAAATCAACACATGCATAGGCAAAAAAGGCAGTGATATTACTAGGCCTCACCATGGCATTTAGATGAAAGGTTGCAATCTTGTAATGGATTCTTTCTACTAGTGTGAGCACATTGTACTCCTTGAAATCGGCACCATAGAACCACTAAACCCTTTCCTTTTTGATGCTAGGATTTGCCTACAACAAGATCTCGATGAGATTTTTCCTAGTTTCAAGCAACCTAAGTGCCTCTACAATGGCTTTCATCAAGTAGGACACTTAAATTTCCTTTATCTTGACCATTGAACTAACCTGCTTGTTGCTCCAAAATTGGAATGCCTCTTCCATGTACCACTCCCCATTGGAAGTGATAATTAGCCACATGGAAGAGGTCTTCAATTGGTCTTGTACCTCTTTAGGTGCTTACTCTAAGAAAGGGCTAAAGTTCAACTCTTGGAGCACTATCTTTTGGACCTTCCTTGATCTGATTTGGTTTAGGCAGGCTTCTGTCAAGGTTACCTCAAGGTTCGCTTATTGAGTTGGTGCATCATCTTGGTGGGAAGGTTCTGTTGCTGCCACATGTTTTGGAATTTGATGAACAAACTCCACTTCGGTCTCTTCCCTAAGAGGTCATGTGGCATGGGTTGTGATCAGTTCTTCTTGGGCCTTTTCTTGGCCCCTTCCCATTCTTGGTCATTTTTCCCTTGGTTGAGAGGATCCTCCTTCTTATTTGTATTTGTCTTTTGGTGCTATCTGCAGTCACAACACATTTGTGGATTAGTAGATATCATGTGTAACTTATAATTTTTGGATACCTTATCTTATTAATTAGTTACACTTGGCTACGGTTAGACCATGGTAGATTGATCATTTTATTAATTAATTTTTTATTGTAATTGTTACTAGAGCTCATTGAAAAGGTTTAGCTCTTGTAATTTGATTTTTTAATGATAATTCCTTAGTTAAACCTTTGTGGGAGTTAGAAAAATGGCAAAAAAATTTCTATCAAAAACAACATGTTTATGGCCCCCACGACTAAGAGCTTACCTCCATGAGCTACAGGGTTGAAGAATGGAGTGATTTGAGCAAACAGTTAGGAAGTTATGGACTATGGAAGGTTTTGGGCTCTGAAATTTGCAAAAAATCCTTGGGCATTTAAGAGAAAATGTGATAATTTCTAAGGGGGGTCATGCATATATATAGTATTTTTGTGTTGCATTGATAGGGCTATGTATACGAGGCCTCGTATATGCATGGGCACCATTGACAGGGCCCTGTTTATGAGGTTTGTAAACAAAATTTTGAAATTTGAATATTTTGAAAAATAAAAGGAATTTTGAATGAATTTGGAGTCTATGGAGTCCTAGAAAAGCCAAGAATATGATGAAATCATTGAAGAGGGTCTTTAGAAGCTTAGAAATTTAAAATTTTGATGGAGAATGTGTGAATTAAAGAAAATACTTAAAGGAACACATGATCAGATGCAGAAGATGGGTGCATGAAAGATTTTGATTGCAAAAATGCCTAAGGATGAGGTGCTTAATGAATCCAACAAAGAGATATGGAAGTGGGTCCTCCCCATAGTAGGCACATGTCCTGTTTGCCCTTACATAACCTCAACCTAAGGAGTCCATGGGCCCTATAGGTGATTAATGATTTATGAAAGTTAAGGACTAAAACTTGAAAGATTCTATCAAGGAATTCAAATACGTTAGGCAAAGACACCAAACAAGAACATGGACACTAGCATTGAGGTGAGTTATGGGCAGCATGGATGGATGATGGAGAAGGTGGTATGGAATTCCAAATTGAAGTCATAAGAAGTCCCTTATGGAAGTGTGTTTAAATAACCTGAGAAGATCCATCTTCAGTCTAGTCCAAAACCAAGCACTTTCAGTGACTTTACATTACGACTCCAAGACTGATTTCCCCCTTGAGACATAAGAGTGCTCCCACAGAACAACCACTGTTCCTTAAGAAGAGGAAAAGAGAAGCAGAAAGTGACAGAGGGTTTTAGATAGAGGGGACCTTTAGGCATGGGTAACATGTCTTTCTAATCCCATAACCAGTGCTTGTAGCTTGTTTATTTTTCTAAAGGGTGTGCTTTAAATTCCCACCATTTTTAAAATTGTTTTTGTTTTTATTTGTTATTTTCTTTTGAATGGGAACCACACTATGCAAAGACTTATCTAACTTCCTATTTATGGTTGACATGGGACAATAATAAATCCATGAAAATATTCATGCACCTAAATAAGTAGAAAAGTACAAAGGGTATTAAATCCCCTTGAAGTCACGTCCTGTGCAAACCTTTGAATCCTTCCTAATTCTAAAAACCACCAAGGTCACAAATTTATTAAAGATTTATCTAATGAAAGGGACCTCATATTTCCAAAATGAGGAAAACCATAAATTTTTATGGATGGATGAATGTCATGGACTCACTACCTATTTCATGAAAGAGAAACCATGTCTTAGCTATTAGTACAAAAATTCAAAAATAGAAACTAGACATTAGCAAACAAAAACATCAAGCCCAAACCACCATTAACAACAACTACAACACCACTGTCTCTTGTTGGCACAAAGCATGTTTATTAATAGAAATTAGAAAATCACACTAAAATAAAGTAAAATATATAAGTGTAAAATATTCAAAAATAGTTTAAATGTACTAACAATGGTGTAAAATAGGAAAAAGTTTTAAAATTAAAAAGGTTTAAAATAAACAATTTGCAAAAAAAAAAAATGTGTACAACAAAAAAATAGAAAAATTGAGGAGCCATGTATATGATTAGTATGGATGGAAATCTCCCCCATGACTAAGTTGGAAGGAGGAGATTTGAAAAATTGAGTGTGGTTGTCCATCTATTGAGGTATTTTTTGCACTGGCTTGCTTGGGCTCATGAAAAGGCTTCACCTATTGGATGTTGACCAACTGCTTCTTGCTTGGGCTTTCAGGTTTGTATATAATCATGGCCCTAGAATGAAAGGTTTCATTGATTATATAAGGCCCCTTCCACAATATCTAGAATTTGGTTTTTTGAGAAATATGTTTGGGGTTCTAGTAGAGAACCTTATCTCTTGGTTGAAATTTTATCCTTCTAATTCTTAGGTTATGAAAATTTTTGTTGAATGCCTTGTGCACTTCATTCAAGGATAGGGCTACCAATTAATTTTCTTCTAACACATGTAGGTTGATTAGTCTTTCTTTTTATGCCAAACTTAGGTCAAGGTCTAAGTCATAGACTGTCAAATGTGTACAGAGCTTGGATTAGATAAGTAGAGTTGGTAATTTTTCATACACTAGCTCATAGGGAGAGTAGCCTATAGGAAGGTTCCATGTTGAGTAGTAGCCCCAAAGGGCATTGTGAGTTTCATGCTCCAATCTCTCCTATATTTGCTAACACTTCTTATTAGAATCTTTGTGATCTCTCTATTAGTAATCTCTGCTTGATCATGGCTTGGGGGTGGTAGGATGTTGTTATTTTATGTTCAACCCCTAAGCATTGCATAAGTTTCCAAAAAGTGGTGCCTATGAAGTGTGTTCCATTATCAGAAATTAGTGCACATGGCACCTCAAATCTATTTCAATGTGCTATTGTACAAATTGAGCAACAATGGATGACGTGCAATCAATGATGGCTGCTGCTTTGGCCCATTTGGTATAGTAGTCAATAGCTACCATAATAATATAGGCCTTTCTGTTGAACATGGGTGTGATGGAACCCATGAAATCTATGCCCCATATGTCAAAGGGTTCTAGTAGTTGAATTCATTGTTGAGGACCCTCCATTCATGCGATCATCCACCATCTCATTGACAACGTTCATAGGATCAAACAAATTGGTGGACATCCTTAAAGATTATGGGCCAATAGTATCTTTCCATCAAGATTTCTATGGTCGTGCATCTCTCTTCATAGTGGCCTCCGCAAGGACCTTCATGAGCATCCTAGAGAATGTGTAATTGATTCACATCAAGGACACACCAACGAATTGGGTCATTAGTGCATACCTTGTAAAGGTGTTCATTGATTTTCATGAAGTGTTTGGCCTAATAAAAAAAATATTATTTCTTCATGTAGTCCAAATCTTGTGGGGTCTCTTGAGTGAGAATATAAGTGAGGATGCCATCATACCATTTGGATTCTATGGGCATCTATTCTTTAATTACATTATCAAAGAGGAGTTCATATAGGAATTGATCAAAGAGTGAGCTGTTCTTCTCTTTATCATTCCATTGTAATCGAGAGAGATAGTTAGTAATCACATTCTCAATCTCCTTTCAATCTATCATCATAAGATCAAATTCTTACAAATGTGCCATGATGATTTAGGGGTTGGCCATTTTGATAGCAAACGTACTACTATCAAAATCCTTCAAAGTGGATTTTATTGGCGCTCAATTTTTAAAGATGCACATAAGTATGTGCAAGAATGTGATAAATGTCAACGAATGGGAGCCATAACAAAAAGATATAAAATGCCCTTAAAGCCAACTTTAATAACAAAACAATTTGATGTGTGGGGTATAGACTTTTTAGGACCATTTTCACCATTTAATTGATGTTAATACATTTTGGTTTGTACCGACTATGTCATCAAATGGGTATAAAAAAAAGCCACCCCAGCAAACGATAGAGAAAATATTTTAACATGTTTTGGAACTCCATGGGTAATCATTAGTTATTAAAGAACCCATTTTGTCAATAAAATCATGGAAAAAATCCTTAAGTCTTGTGGTATCCAACATAAAATAGCTATTGCCTATCATCCTCAAACAAATGGCTAAATAGGAAATGCTAATAGAATTATCTTGAATATATTAGCAAAAACTATATGTACTAAAGGAAAGGATTGGTTTAAAAAATTGCAAGATGCACTTTGGACTTATTGGATTACCTATAAACCAAATTTAGGATATTCACCTTATCAATTAGTTTTTGGTAAGTTATGTCTATTACCTATTGAACTTAAATATCAATTTTTACGATTAGCCCAACAACTCAACTTTCATGAAGACATCAACTAGGCTGCTCGAATCAACCAAGTTCATAAACTTGATGTAATGTGGCTACATGATCTTGACAAACAAAAAATTGTAAAGTAATAAATGAAGACATTACATGATAAGAATATCTTTAAAAAACACTTTTTCGTAGGTGATAAAGTTCTTCTTTACAATATGAAATTACATAAATTTTTTAGGGAAGTTAACAACTAGGTGGGAAGGCCCTTATTTAGTTATCCAACCCCATGATAATGAAAGTGTGCTAATATCACCTATTGATTATTCCTCAACTAAATTCTTAGTCAATGGAAAAAGACTTAAGTTATATCATCAACATCACATTGAGGAACCTAGCGAAGATGAACTTGTAGAGCTAAGTGATCCAACTTATCCCATAATTAATGAATTACATAACAACAATCCACTAGAAATTTTAGCTCTTAAAAATAACTTTCAATAAGACTCTTATGTCATAGAATAAACTATAAAGTAGTATTTACAGTTTACAACTTTTACCTTGAAAAATGTAGAAGGCAATAGGAAATTCTATTGTTAGTTGGGACTATAAAGAATTTGGGAGCATTATGTCTGGAATGTATGGGAGAAGGATAACTCCTCCTACCTTGAGATAAGTAAGCTTAAACCCAAAATCCAACTAAGGGTAAGCCTTAGATTAATAAGTGTCTTACATATAATAAACTTTATTGTTTTTTAACAATATTCTTTAAGTATAAGTTTCCTAAGTCAAGGTGGATAAATATCTTAGTTTAGGATCATGCTTATTAGTGTTTGGTTTCTATTAAATACCTGAGTGGATGAGTCACTAAGGTGGAAAGGGCGTATTATATTGGACTTAGTTTCTCTAGTAGCAAAAGGCATCTATCGATATCAAGCCATTTAAGCAACATTTCCAAAATGAAATTGGCTTTTATAAGAACCTCATGGTTGAAGTTCGTCAGATATTAAATTTCTTGTGAAAAAAAAGAGAAAAGAAAAAGAAGAGAGAGAGAGAAAAAAAAAGAAAAAAAAAGCCCCACAAAAACCTTCAATCATGAGCCAAGCTCCACTCCCACAATAACCTTATAGTTGTAGTGATGCTCCAAGCTCATAATTTTAAGCATTGTATAAGAGCCCCTTTCTATAAGCAGAGTGTTTAAGGGACAAGCAACAATTACTAACCAAATCAAGGTGTCACTACCTTAGAACCAGGGTATAACACTAGACGAAGGAGTGACTCCTCCATAGTCAATATCTTAATGAGCACCTTTACTTTTAATCATTCCTCTTACTTTGTTATTTAGTTATTTTGCTTTCTTTTTTGTGCTTCTCATATTATTATTCTTTTTGCTTTTGTTTTTACCTAGTTTTTATTGTTTGCTATTTTTCTTTTTATTTTTGTTATGTTATCTTCCTATTTTCTCTTACATGGTCATCTCTCTGACTAGTGGTACTTTTGTGCATGGGTTTTCTTTGTTTTTTCCATCATGTCTTTCATAAGCATTAGTGGTCGAGATCCCTACTATGGTAGCCAATGATGGATACTAACACTCGTTTATCCATTGCCTTTGATTTCCTCTTAGTCTAGATACATAAAACCTAGGGCAACTTTTGGTTTTGGTATATCCTTTAACCATATCTCTTTTTAATAATTTATATTTGCTAATTAACCTACATATGTTACATACCTTAGCTTAATTAGGAGAAGGGATCAACTACTTAATAAAGGATATGATAGTAGGGTATAACCAACTTGGAAGTTAATCCATGATCAAGTTAAGGAATGAGTTAGATGTAAGTAATGCATCTCAGATCCTTAAATCATAGGAAAGGTTTAAACCTTGAGTTTATAAGACATTCTTGCACTTAATGAAGTAGACCTTGTGAGATGAGGTTAAGTCCAATTAATCCTAGGTAGGTCCTTCCTAACCGAGTTATATGTGAACTCATATTCAAGAATAAAAATTTATCATCAAAAGATTAATAAGTATAATTAGTAAATAAATATTTGGAAATTTAGGTAATAGACAAATTTATTTTTGTTTTAATCTTTTTCTTGTTAAATGTTTACATGTTTCTAATATGTTAAATTTTGAATGCCTAAATAAATATCTTGGAATAATTCTAGTTTCTTATACATCTATTAATGTTTTATTTTATTTTATTTTTGCCTCTATGGCCAAGCACTAGCTAAAGGCTAGTTGGGGGCTATGTTAAACCCCAAAATTGATAGTTTTAAAAACTTAATTACATATTTAATTAATGTTTATTTTAGTGATTTTAATTTTTTTTAGTTTATTATATTTTAATTTATTATAATGATGAGTATTAGTTTATTAATTTTTATGTACTAAAGACTCAAACCAAAGGCGCAGGTTTTGTTGTTGGGGAGCCATGTGGTGGCAATTGAAAAATCCAATTCCTTGATCTATACTGGTGTTATGTTTTTTGGTTTCTGGTTTTGTTTTTGCAATAGTAATAGGAATGCACATTGAGGATTTATGGTGATAATGGAGCTACAACTTGGACGTTGGTGCTACAATGTGGATGTGCCACTCCATCAACCACGTTCTTTAATCATGCAACAACAACTGTTTCTTACACATTACCATGATGAAGATTGTCATTTTTTTTGTAGTGGACGTTACAACGGTAATGATGTTTGGTTCCCAACTGTTACCTATGCATGGGTGGTGGGAGCTACACATTTCTTTGCCACATGATCGATGGATGTTATAGTGAATGATGAATTACGGTTTGCCAGGCCCCGATATCAGGTACATGATATTGAGTACATGATATCTTAACCTGGATACAATATTGTATACACGATATTGTGATTCCTATGTTGGCCTATAAATATAGCACTCAGGTGCACAGGGAGGAGTCTCTTTCCGGTAAGTCTTTAGGTAAAGTCTTTTTATCAATTTTTAGTTAGCTTTCAGTTCTTTTCCAAGTGCATGCCTGGAGTGTGATGCTTGTAATTGTACGGAGCCTTTGTTCAAGTGTGCCATACTTGGACATGCATACAATCAACAATAAAGATTGAGATTACTCCATCATTGCAACATTCACTTAGTTTCTAATTGTTTAATTATTAATTATTAATTATTATTTTCTTAGTTAATATTTCTTTTATCATCATTTACTATTTCTGTTGTTAACGCGGAATGAGTATGTCTTAATCATGAACATTTAAGTGTAACTATGTGGTAACCTAGTAATGTATTAAGTAGTGCTTTGAGTGATGTGTGCTTGGTAATCCCAAAAATAGTACACGAAGTCCAAGATGCGTACGGATGATTAAGGATGGATGCTCATTGCACTTAGGCTAGCTTAGATTTTATTTTCCATTATTTATTAGCTCACTCAAGTTATTTCTCATTGTCTCTAGGAGTAGCATAGTATTAGAAATCACATCATACACCTCACTCTGGACTAAACCATATGTGAAAAAGCCAATACTAGTCTAGCTGGGAAGACAATGAACTGCGATCAATGTATAACTATCTAGGTGCCACAACTAGTCTATTTGCAGAGTTTGAACAGATTGTGCATACACGCTCGTATTCGTATGGTTGACCATAGGGGTACCTTGCTGCTCATCATTGAACATTACTTGCATGGGTGGTGGCAGTGGACATTACAGTGAACATGACCTATGTGGGTAGTGGCAGTGGACATTATAGTGGATGTTACATGTGGGTAGTAATTGCCATCGTCATTACACACAGGTGGTGGCTCCTCATGTGCTAAACCAGTCCTTATAAATTCCCTGGCCAGATGCAATAGAGATGATAGAAAATAGAAAAGGATATGAAAAAAATAAAAAGAGGATACTATTGAGAGAACCACACTAGATTAGAATTTTTTTTGTGCACAAAATTGTGAAGGAAGATTGTTGATGATTTGTGGCAATTAATAGCCAACAATGTTTGAAGATTGAAAAGTTGTTGCACTGGAGAGATAACATAACAGGGTCACAACTTAGGTGATGTCTCCTTTGTAATCTTCCTTATTTCTCATAAATTTATTTAAACTCAATTTGGTTTAATTGATTGTATTCATCTTTGAACTTAATGTTAGGAGTTAAGATGAATATTGTTGATTTTACTTATGGGTGACATCAATAAGTATGGTGTTCTCAATTGAATCTAAATCTAATCATTGGTTTTATGTCTTGATGATCTTTTGACTTTAAATTGTTCCTTCATGGGATACAATTTGCAAGTCAATCATAGAGGAGGTGACAATTTCTATAACAAAAGAAATAAAGATAAAGATTAAAGGTATCTTGCACCAAATTTTACCTAGCTTGTCAATCTCCCTTTTAGTTACTTCTGCTTGACCATTGGCTTGAGGGTGATACGGTGTTGTTAATTCATGTTCAACCCTCAAGAGTTGCATAAGTTTTCAAATAGTAGCATCTGTAAAATGGATTCCATTATTAGAAATCAATACATGTGGCACCCCAAACCTATTCACAAGACTTTGTTATACAAATCTAGTAGTAGTGGACGATGTACAATCAGTGATAGTTGCTGCTTCTCCTCATTTGGTACAATAGTCAACAAGGACAATTATATATGCCTTCCCATTGAACATGGGTGTGATGGAACCCATGAAATCTATACTCCATATGTCATAGGGTTCTAGTGGTTGAATCCATTATTGAGGATCCTTCATACCTGCAGTCATCCCACCATCTCGTTGATAGTGCTCATAGGATTAGATAAATTGGTGAGCATCCGTGAAGATTATGGACCAATAGTATCTTGCCATCGGTATTTTTATGGTTGTACATCTTCCAGCATAGTGGCCTCTGCAAGGGCCTTTATGAGCATCCTGGAGAACGTGCAATTAATCTGCATTAGGTACACACCAACGAACCAAGCCATCAACACACACCTTGTAAAGGTATTCATTGATTTCCATGAAGTGCTCAGCCTAATGAAAAAACTATTGTTTCTTCCTATGGTCCAAATCTTGTGGCATCTCCTGAGTTAAAAGATAAGTAAGGATGCCATCATACCATTTTGGTTTTGCAAGCATTTTTTCATTTATTGCACCAGTAAACAGGAGTTCATTAGAACATTGGTCAGAGAGTAGGCTCTCCTCCTCTTTGTTATCCCATTACAATCAAGACAAGTGATTGACGACCACATTCTTAGTCTCCTTTTGATCTATCATTGTAAGATCAAACTTGTGGAAGATCACCAACCAACGTATGACATGGGGGCTCACTATTGGCTTATTCATGAGGAAGAAAATGGCATTATGATCAGTGTGCACAAACACTTTATATCCAAGCACATAGTGCTTGAACTTTTCTAGAGCATACACCATCGCCATTAGTCCTTTTTTTATGGTGGTGTAATTGAGTTGCACACCCACAATGCTTCAACTTGTGCAATGGATGTAATATGGACGTTTCTTATCATCCAACTACATAAGCATTGAAACACCATAAAATTTCAAGACCCTCATGCTTCAGCAAAGTCTTGGAATTTGGGCAAGGATTTCTAGAAGTGCATGATAGGCCGACAGAACGGTGTAGGCATCAAGGATAGACTATATAGTTTGGCAATTTTTCTATCTCCAAGGTTGATAGGCCTACTAGACTCTCTAGCCTGCCCAACTGGATAATTGACCTAGCTAGCAGTCTACCCAAGGGCCATGCTAAAAGTTGTCAAAAGTATTCGGGATGAGAAAAATAGTTCGGCAAGTTTTCTAGCATAGAAATCTTCTACACTGCACATTGTAGCAAGCCTTGAAGAGATCAATCAAGTGTCCAAGATCTAAGTCATTGACAAGTTGGTCTTCCAAAGCATTTATCCATGTTGCAACCATCAAGCAAACTTGCTCCACCAACACAAGGTGCTACGCTATGCAGCGTAGTAGAGCGTAATAGGGACAAAGCGCGCAAAGGCCCCCCTTTGCCAAGTGACTCCAATAAGAAGATTGCACTTGGCAACGCTTTGGCCTTCAAAATTGGTTATCCCACTTAGCCCTTAGGCCTCAAGTAAGGTTTCTTGGTAGAAAATGGTAGATTGAACAAGGAAGCATGATACACTGGCTGCTACATTGTGCTACGCTACATAGTGTAGCACAGCGTAGCAATGATGCAAAACTGATAAAAATGTTCCAAAGATGAATTTAGCGAGTCCAAAGGCTTTTCGACATGGAGGAAAAAAGTTGCAGTTGTTTGCCTAACCAAGCTTCACACAAATTCTCTCGACTCCTATGTAAGTTATCTATCAAGATTGGTGGCTATGCTATGCTACACTACATAGTGTAGCATAGCGTAGCAAGCGGTTACTTACACTAAGCTAATGTGTTGAACAACGTGGGTAGTGCAACACTAGCATGGAGGCATTAAGATGTCTTTAGTTAGCTTTATAACTTGTTGGCAATGATTATCCTCACCCTGATATCTCTTTGGTAGACAAAATCATCAAGTTTGCTTCATTTTGCATACCCTTGGTCAATCCCCAAAAATTATTCCTATGCTTGACACTACTTGCAAGAGTAGGGAAGACATAATCCTGGAGCATAGGCTCCATTTTGCTTCCATTGTTGGCACACTAGATTTTGGCACATGCAGTTTCAGCAATATGGTCATAGCGTAACAAAGCTCACCTCCAGCATCGCACACCTACATAGTACAGCCATGTTTGCACCTTGTGGGGCCTAGAACACGTGGCATCCAGACCATGTTTTTCTCCTGCTCCTAGCCTTATAAATACCCTGGAAAATAACGCTTGAAGGGTTGGCTATTGGCTTAGGGTGGTGATTGGCTTTTAAGTTAGCTTTCGGAGAGCATAGTTGGTAATTTTTAGCACTCTGGTTGGCTTTGAGTTTGCTGGTTCGCTCTACAGTTCAGAGATATACCAGCAAAGCAAAGCAAAGGATCAAACCCATGTAAGTTGTGCCTCTTCCATGTTGCGTGTTCTGTTGTACATCTTTTAACAAAGCAAAGGATCAAACCTGCAACCTTGGGGCAATGCACTTTCTCACCCAAGTCTATTTTGCTAGTTGCTTACTATCATCGTTGTTTTGCACTATTTTCATTGCTTTACATTTATTGATCATCAATTTACTTTGCATACCTCGCTTCCAAAACAAGCATTTACGAAAGGTTAAGATACACCGATTAAGTCCATGTTTGATCAACCAGACCATTCAGGGCACCCCGCTTCCATTTCTTCCCAACACAGCCCTTGCACGGATTCGGGGTTAAACTGTTTACCCAGCAACCTCTCAGTGTTCTAGCCACCGATGTTTTCAGTCGCAACATTTTTTGGTGGTAGAAGAAGGTCCATTTCGGTGCCCTTTCTGTGTCCTTTGGGTAGTCCTGCACGCTGTCTATACCCTGTCACCCACTAACATAAACGTGATAGCCTCATGGTTGTTTATGCATCATGTGGTGCAAACTGGTCACGATGACGGTTCCTTTGGAACCTAGCAGGACAAAAAGCCTCTAATCACCAATTGATTTCTATGTTTCTTGTTTGTGATTTCCCTTTAATCATCTAAAATGATTCCGCTAACAATTGTAGTTCCTACCTTGAAACTTGAGGTTCCTTTCTTGGCTCAAAGCATCATAGGTGCTGATCAACCACCTAGCCTAGTGTTGGCACCATGCCAGTCTCTTAGGACTTGACATCTGTCACCTAAGTTATTGGCACAAGATGTAGAGAGTTATGACTTCCTCTACGCAAAGATCTAGGAAAATCTGCCCCTGGATCGCCAAGAACTTGAAGAAAAACATAACTTCAAGTTCCTTCATTAGAACAGGAGGGAATTTATCCCCACCCCTAATATCATTATCCCGTTGACCAAATCGTATCAATGGGTCCTGAACCAACTCATACAAATGAGTAGGTCTAGGGAACAGTGGGACATGACATCCCATTACGATGAAGCATTCCAGGACGGACAAGAAGACCTAGATTCCCAATCCGAGGGTGGTGGCCAAACTTACCTTGTGACTATCCCTCCCACCGCGGTCTTTCGGTCAAATCTGCTTTTTGCATTCACCCCTTTTATGATTACCATGACTCTGCCACAACCTACACTTTCATCAGTTGTGGGCAGCCATCTCTTACCCTCAACGTACCAACACGTCGCCCCTTCAGTTTCATTCCTAGGCACTCTCCCTGCTTACTCAGTCTTATCATCATACCAAACACCGGTCATAGCTACATTGTCGTACGTGCACACTGTGCCTACCTCATAGCTACATGGAGTTCCTATTCCCATTCCATTGTCCATGCCTATCGTACCATCAATGGCAGCTCTACCCCCAATCGTGTGATGGGCCTCAACCACTTCTCTCCTTGTTTCGCAATCCTCCCAAATGTCACACTACATTTACCACCAAGCGTACCAAGTCCCACAAACGATAAAAGCAAGCATGAGACTATGGTCTGCCCCATTAGTCACACAAGTGATTAACCCTACAGCCCCACCAGCAGCCGCTGCTTCAACAGCACCACCCATTGGGTGCTAGACCGCACAGGCAACACCCTTCGTAGGAGCAGCCCTAACGGTACCCCCTATGAGCTAGGCCGCTGCCCTTATAATGCCACCAAAAATGGTCGCCCCTATAACCCCACAACCATCTACATCATCCCCAAGTCTGGACCAAGTGTTCCAACTTATTCAAACCCTCATTGAAGAGATTAAACATCTCAAAGCCACCGGTTCTGACATAGTGCAGGTCATGGATTTCTCCCATGACGACCCCATCAGCTCGGTCATTCCCATGCTCACGTAACACCTTGGGATACCACTCCCCCAATTCACAAAATACAATGGGGAGGGTGATCCCAATGCACATCTATTTACGTTTAGATCTGAATCTTTGTTGTTACAGTAGTGGCTGCAAACTATTATTCATGTCTTTGCTATGTCTCTGACGGGCAAAGCCTTAGACTGGTACCGCGCACTCCCACGCACCTCCCTCTCAACTCTCGAGGAGCTGCTGACTCAGTTTGTGACTGGCTTCAAGTATAACTTAAAGCTGGAAGTCACATTGAATCAGTTGATAAGCGTCAAGCAAGACTCGCTGGAGTTGGTGCAAAAGTTTATACAACGATGGAGCGCTACCCTGAATGAGATCCATGAGCCTATCGCAGAGGCCCTTATGTTGGTTATCTTCAAGGGGGCAGTAAACAACTTTATTAAGTTAAAACTATACTACCTAGCCTCATGCTCTCTCAGTCAAGCTTTTGCCTAGACGAAGAGCATCCAAGACATAGCCAAAGCTAGTAAAGACCCGACTTATGTTGCATAGAAAAATGCATATGTCAAAAAGGACAAAGAGAAGGGGAAGGCCATGATAGCCACGGTGGCCACTGTGGAAAACGAGGCCAAACCCAACAACAAAAATAATAAAAAGGTGGCCACAACATCGACTAACCCCATGCCTAGCTTAAATAATGCTTCTCAACCCTCAACGTTAGCACCAGAGGCATCAACCTAACCTAAACCCAACTTTGAGTGTAAAGACTACTCTAAATACAACCCTCTACCTGGCAAGCCTTCAGAACTTCTGAAGCAATTGTTGGGGGCTGGGTATATTCACCATAAGTGAATGTGGGAGGAGGTGACCAAACGGCATCAACGGTATTGTGAACTTCTTAGGAACCCCTCCTTGGGTACGCCCAATGAGCTGCCAATTCCTAAGAACTTCCGGTTGGAACGGTTCTGTGACTACCATCAACTTTGTGATCACGACATAGATTATTATTTAGCATTAAAAGATGACATCCAATGGATGATTGATCAGGGGAAATTGGTTTTGGATGAAAGCAACCCTGTCTGCCCCAAAAATCAATCCATGCACATCTACAAGGATCCCCTCAATGCCAACAATGCGGGGTATGTCATCAACACAATTGGCGTTGACAGTAACCCAGAACCACCACAGTAGTCATTTGTTTCATGTGCCTTAACGTAGCGTAGCGACACCAACAATGGCAAAAAAGATGCCAGAAAAACCATTCATCCTTAAGGTTCCCCCTCATACATTCACCCTTGCACCCTTCATGTTCAAAACTACGTCATCGCCCACACATCACAAGCACCATTTGTCATTAGGGGGTCAAAACCCTCAACTGCCCTTGCCACACAGAGCAAATTTAAAATAGCCCCATAGCCTCCCTATTCAAAAAAAGGAAAAGAACGTCTGATGGACAAGACAACCAAGGAACATACTGCATTAGGTCCTCCCAAGCCTACCCCATTGTCCTCCATGCCTACGCCCCCCTCATCATCAACAATTGATGCCGCTACGCACACATAATCATCACCATGCCACCCAAGAAGTTCTAGCTCTAAACTTGAAACTACTCCTCCCTGAGAGATTCATCTCCTAGGACGAATGGAGGAAGAGAAGGGCAGCAAATAACAAGAAAGTGGATAGGACCTTTTATATGCCCTTACTTAGGTCAAACAGGCTATGAAACAAAGGAATATAACCTTAAGCCTGTATGAGCTAGTAATGACCTCCACTGCACATCCCGAGGCCTTGGTTCATATGTTAACATCGATACTGGTTGATGAAAACATGCCTATGGAGGAGAAAGAAATCCATGCGGTTATGCTTCCTTCTACATCCAAAGAACTACGGCCAACTCAGTTGATGTTCCGTAACGAGTCCATTAAGGATGACCTTGAGAAGGGCTGGGCAACAACAACACCCTTATTCATCATAATTCGAGTCAGTTAGCATAAGATCCAAAGAGTACATGTTGATGATGGGGTTGCTCCAAATGTCATCCCATTTCCCATAGTGGACAAACTGGGCTTGGTTAATCAAATGAAACCCACAACAACCTCATGTCTGAAATCGTTCAACAGAGCATGGGTAGTGGTAAAGGGGACTGTCCACATCAACTTTGTGGTAGGGAACTAGTTCCCCATAAGCGCGACATTCATCATGGTAGAAGAGATGCCTAGGCTTAACCTGATCTTGGGGAGGTCATGGTTAGCCCAACTCAGAGTTGTCTCTTCATCCATACATCAAGAGATCCACCTACCTTACGTGGGTAGGGAGGTGGTAATCTATGGTGATGAAGTGGCCACCCAAGTAATAAACAATGTCGACATGGAGCAAGGTTCAAAAGTAATAACCTCTGAAAATGAAACGCCTATCCCCACCGAGGCTACTTATTTGGCTAATGAGCTAGCCCAAAATGTCGGTTGATAAAATGAAACTACGTGGGCCAAGTTGCCTTTTCAAGTAGTAGATAACGATATAGAAGAATACCGTAACAAAGCCCCTCAACCTTATGCATCACCGAGCCCATGATGGGTTAGGAAGCAGCTGCGAGAATGATCATTACTTGCGTTAGTGTAACTATTGCATTGTTTTCGACATTATCACCACTTACATCAACCATACATTCATTCTTCACATTGTTTGCTTCATATTCGTTCATTTACGTTAATGTTTGCCTTATTTTTTAAACCGTTCACATTACGCCCACTATTTACATCATGAAATGGCCCATTAAGGCCTAAAACTAGCAAAATTTTTCTTTACCATCATCCAATGGCCCGAAATGGCCTAAAACTACAAACGGCCTGAAAAGGCCTAAAACTATCAATGGCCCGAAATGACCTAAAACTACCAATGGCCCAAAAAGGCCTAAAACTAGCAATGGCCCGGAATGGCCTTAAACTACTGTTACGGCCCGAAATGGCCTAAAACTAAAACGAGATGCTCCTAAGGAGCTTAATTAAATAATAATAAAAAATAAGAGACAAAGAATAGACTAAGAACAAATACAACATAGTAACCAAAATGAAATAAATCTTTTTATTTTCCATACTTCATTCAAAATATTAATCAATAAGGTTTACAAAAATTTTTTTGAGAACCCAAAGACAAGAATAAAAACTCTTTGCCACTATGCTATGAGTCTTCACCTGCACCACCATCCCCTACCTCAGTGGATCCTACATTTTTGTTTGGATCCTACATAACAAAGAAAATAAAGCAATCAGTTAGAGCTACAATAAAGACTTTTATAAAATAAATTATCATACCATAAATAAATAAAAAGTGACTAACTTGAGATGGCCCTGTGTCCGTTTCGGGGGGTATTCAATCCATGCCGGCCATGAGGTGTTACAAGATCTCCACCTAGATAATGTCAGCCCAATTCCTTCTCCCAGATTAGTGTTTGCTGCAACATTCTCCTTTTCTACGGTTGTCCATCTCGGTGGTCCTAGAGAAAAGGTGGTAGTGGTGGTCTCACCTGCAGGAAAAGTCATCTCCCTTTCGGGAGATTCACTAACTATCACCTGTTGCATGAACCTATCATAAGCCCCAGAAGCACCAATAATGTTAAGGAATACCTCATAGGTATGCAACTTAACAGAAGGATCACGATACTGTTTACGGTAGGTGGCACATTCCAATTTATACAAGTGTTTGTGGTTCTTTTATGCCTGCCCCCACTCATAAACCTTCGTGCTGTAATCCTTCCAATCTTGGTTATTCTAGGCTAGAAGGTCCATTTGCATGTGTTGTTCGATTATTTTACACATGGCTTCATTGTTGCATCGCACAGCCATCCAATATCTTGCATAGTCGATGATGGTCGTGCGCCAACTGCCATCGTTAATGTCTCGGGCCAGTAGGAATTTGTTCCTGGATTGGAGATCCCCCATCTTAGTAGTTAGATTAGCCTTCTCCTTCTCGAGCCTTTACACCTATTTCTAGAGGTCTTCGTTTACATGCCTGCATTTCCACAGGGAGTGTGCTGAGTACAATGCACATTTTCTTGCTTCGTCATATATGTGATGAGGTACTTTGGTTACTTCTTGTGGGAATTTGGGCACAGTGTCGACCTCAACTACTTGCTTAGGGTTCCACTTGAGGCAAGAGGTTGCCAACCGCACACAGAAGAGCATTAGTCATAGTGACATAGCGAAACTGTAACAATATAGGAAGCCTAGCATAGCAACTCTAACTTACCACTTTCAGGTCGATCTACTTTAGACGATCGATCATGTCATCGACCACGCCCTTCATAAAAGTCAATTTGTCAGGGGTCTCAGTCCACAGTCGCAGGCGAATCGAAGAAGGACTAGAAGTATCAACAATGGTGTTTGCTACATGGTAAAATGTGTTAGCCACGGTGGAGAGAACCACGATAAAGTTGATGAACAACATAAATGACAATGTAAAGCTCCTACCCAACAAACCCTCAGGGGTGATAGTGGGGGCAGGGGGGCGTCACCCATCGATACACTATCAAACAAGTGATCAAACTTACCAGCATCAAAATGGAGCCTCTCTCCTTCCAGCTAACCTAACAGTGTAGCATCGTCCTCAATACTTATATGCCCCTCCAGTCCTGAACTACACTTGGTGAAAGGGTTATCAGCAAGGGCCTCTTCCTACTTGGTAGGGGCCTCTTCCTCATCGGCTGGGGTCCTTTCTTCATTGGCAAAGGCCTCCTGATCATCAACAAGGGCCTCTTCCTCACCAGCCGAGGCACTTTCCTCTGTGGTAGGGGCCCCTTCTTCATCAACCAGGGCCCTTTCCTTTGCGGTCAGAACCTCTTCATCTTCGCCAGGCGTCCCTGTTCTAGTGGCCATCACCTCTTCCTCCCCTTCTTCTTTTTCTTCTTCTGCTAATAAAGCATAATCACAGTAGGTAAGATATACCAACTTGAAATAGATGCTACACTGTGCAACGCTACCTAGCATAGCACAGTGTATTGAGCATTAGCCACATAATAAAATACACTCACCAATTAGAGGCTGCACTCTGCAAAATTTGAGTCATAACTTCTTCCCCCTCTCTTCATTTGTACAGGGAGTCTCTTCGGCAGGGCGAACCTCTTACATTGCAAGCTAGTCATCACTGTTTCTGCAATGAGGCATTCTCTCCTTGTCACACTGCCTGTGTTAATGGGAGGTGCCTCTCCCATGTTGTCCTAGGTATGAAACGCGCATGCCTCTTGATCCTTGGTCATCATCGAAAATGATTTCCCAATAGCTTTCGGGGGATCTTAGGATCGTGTGGTATAGAAGACTTGCAAATCCATAGTTTGGAAATCTAACTACAGTCTTGTAGCACCCAAAAACCATTCTCATGGACTACCAAGAATTCTGCAAAACGCTGTAGGTAGGCTATAAAGAAGGCATCGTGCATGTTGAAACAGGACTCAAGCTTCCCGCAGAGTTTAACCATTTTAGCTTGCAAGCCTTTGCAAAGGTATTTGGCCCAATTATAGTGAGTCCCCTCTTCCATGACATCCCTCATTATCCAAGCTTGTTCAACTCCAAGGATTTTTCCTTGGGAGAGTAGCTTGCGGAAGGCATGGGTGTAGAAGATAGGGTAAATTGTTTTGGCCACCCCTAGCCTGACCTTCTTGATGTAGATACCCTTTTGGTCCTTTGCTACCCCTAGCCACTCCTCAATGTTCCCTTGATGATTTGCATCTTTCTTAGATTTTTCTCCTATGGGGAGGCCATCAGAACGGACACCGAAAAGATCTACAAACAATTGGTCGTTGATTTCAAACACGACCTGTACACTGTGAACGCGTGTACTAAAGCGGTCAGCGTTCTTCGAGAAGGAGTCAGCTAGGGAAAGCATTTTGGTAGGCGGGACACTTGGGTTGATGGCCAAAAATAAGTTCATGAGCCCAGCCTCCTGAAGGTTGTGGACAAGAGTGGCTGGGGCCCCATTGCAAAGCCAACACTGGGTCTCCTCCACCTCCCCGTACTTAAAAACGAGGTTAGTTTTGTTACACCTGAAGGTGATCACAGTAACCTCTTGGAATTTCCTTGCCATTGTAACATTTTGCAAAATAAAAAAAAAGAAAAAGATAGCAAAAAAATGATCATCACTTGAACATATAACAACGAATTCACAGTTCAGCGTACCAGCTTTAAATGGCGTTGGAAATGGTGGGAGATCCACTAGCACGTCTTCAATGGTGAGCGGCATGAGGGATGCCCACTCCTATCCAACCAACTAGCTTCCTTACACTTTCCATAAAATTGGGAATACCGGGTCGGTTAGGTTTTAAACTCACCCCCAAATTGGCTTATTACATCGACATGCACATTCCCAGTAGAGAAAAACTCTTGCAAAGCCATCTGTGCTAATGCCAAAGCATCTGTATCACCATGAAGACCATTCCTGTCAACATAAAACCTAGCAATATCAAAAAAAATATATACTATTAATACCTTTGTCTAGCATAACATGGATTACACAACACAATGAGATAACTTCATAGAACTCACTCGCTGGCATAGTAAACAGTCCCAGGTGGGTTTTGAAAACAAGTATCCATGTGACGGGCAAGGAATAACGTGTTGTATAAGTGATAACATTTATACTTAGGCATGTCCCAGATCCAACTTAAGCATCTGAAGCCTTTTGGGCAGTGGTTGGAGCCTTCTGCCTGCTCACCCCCGATTGACCCATCAGTCAAAAATTTCACAATGCCTCGGTTTGCCTTGGGCAACAATGTTTCTGTGATTGCAGCTACTATCTCCGCTGATAAGTGTGACCAAACAATCATACTAAAATAGTGGAGGAGGAACTATAAGAAGTCCCGTGCACCCTCCCAAAACCAAATCGCCTATCGCCCCACACACACATGGGGAGGAGGAACGTTGGCCACCAGTTCACTGAGGCAGCACATGACTCCTACAATCACAAGGATAATCAGAATGGGCTTCAACATGACCCTGTACAACAAAGAATCAAACGTTATCACTATGTTTGGGTGAAGTTTACATGTAGCGTAGCGTAATCATCTGTTCACATATAGCGTAGTGTAATCTTTCTTTACACGTAGCGTAGCATGTTCTCCCGGTCAATAGAGTCAAGAATTATAGGCAATATTACAAAGTGGCACTTACAGTGTAACATAGCCATTCGGCACTGTATTGCGTAGCAACATTGGTTGCGCCTTATAGTAATTGTTACACGATACACACCACAACATAACAGGTACATAGCGTAACAATTACATGTATGCTTAAGGGTGATAACTATGATACGGATAGTGCAACAAGATAGCGAACGAACAAACACAAGCAAACATGTGACAATATGACAAACATACCCCTGTAATAAGCATAGCAACGTAGCAAGAATAACAAATTTTGCGAATAACTAAACCCTTCTTAAAGATGGTACACTACGCCAAGCATGTGCTATGCCACTCAAAATCGCCCAAACCCTTGCAACAAGGTAGTCTCCATTCTCAACAATGGAAGTTAAGGCAATGTTGCATGCAACCATAGTATAGTATTCATACGGCTACTATAGTTAACTAGTGGCAATAACAGCATGGCGACCAAAACGGTAACCAAAATAGTGGTAGTGGATGAAAATTTTACCATAATAACGATAACAGCATTTGAAAAACAAGGGCAGTGTAGCGACTTACCGAGCAGACAGAGCTTCCTCTTGCACTTCAACGTGCACCTTGGACAGGTGCCTAGAGTGTCCTTCACCTCATCTACTTTGGCAAGTCCTCGATGCTTGCGTTCATCTTTGGGTGCCATTGTCTTACTTGCAAATTCCTTGTCAACTACTATGCTACACCAGTTTTCTCTCTCTCTATGCAATTGCACTATGCTCTAAGTATGGGCTCTGGGCTCTGATAATAAAAATGACAAGTTTACCAGGGGGTAAATCTTTATTTATAGCCAACACGGTAAAATACTTGCCATTTTCATGACTCGATTAATGTGGGACACCCCTTGTAGCGTAGCACTATTATGTCATAGTAACACCTTAGCGTACTGATTGTCTACAGCATAGCAGGTAGGCACACTGAAAATTTTGTTCCATCTTAAATTAGCCATTTATCTTTACAAAGTCTACCAATTAACAGTCTGCTAAGACCTTAAACTACCAATCTTGGTTTACATAGGACGTTAACCTACAATGTAGCCTAATGACGGTTTGCAAAGACCTTAAACTAGCAAATCTTAGCTTTTAAAATCTACCTATTAACGGTCTACAAAGACCTTAAACTAGCAGTTTTGACTTTCAACTCTACCTAGTAGCGGTTCGCGAAGACCTTAAAATAACAATTCTAGCATATGCTTTAACCCAGTCAACAATCTGCCATGTCCTATATGACATCTCACCACTCATTCCATATCATAAACCAAATTATATAATATGTGACAGTCCACCACGACCTTAAACTAGCAATGTTAGCATTCGTTTTAGGTCTCGATACAACCCACTAAGACCTTAAATTGGTAGCTTCGACTTGCAAATTTTACACAGTGATTGATGATTATTTTATGTTGTATTTTTACTCTACAAACATTCATTACATGCTGTTGCTACAAACTTGGCTATAAATAAAAACATTAAAACTTGGCTCCCTCCTAGATCCACAAATACAAAAGGACGTATCTAAGGTTCTCCAAAACAACATTAAAGTGTTCGCATGGTCCTATAATGACATGTCAGGCCTAGACCCACGGCTCATACAACATAACATTGTCTTAGACCCACGTATCAAAGCAGTTAAACAATAGGCTCAAAAAATTAAACCGAAAATCACACTAGCCATACGTGATGAAATTACCAAGCTATATCAAGCAAGCTTCATCAACATGGTCAATTACTCAGAGTGGGTATCGAACATTGGTGTAGTCTCCAAGAAAACAAGAGGTATACGAATTTATATAGAATTTCGAGATCTAAACAAAGCAATGATTAAAGATGACTTCCCATTACCAAGTATTGATCAACTTATTGACACTACAGCTGGTCATGCTTTACTATCTTTTATGGATGGGTTCTTAGGTTATAATCAAATCCGCATCAATCCATAGCATTAGTTAACAACTACTTTCATGACCCCTTGGAGAACCTTTTATTACACTATATTGTCCTTCGGTCTCAAAAATGCCGGAGCAACCTATCAACGAGTCATGACGTACATATTCAATGACTACCTCTTAGAGAGACTAAACGATTACGTGGATGACATAGCAATGAAGTCTAAGAGAGCTATTGATCATCCCACTGATCTAGATGTAGTCCTCAAGCATTGTCACAGGTATGACTTGCGTCTCAATCCAAAGAAATGTGTTTTCGGAGTTAAAACCAGATGCATGCTAAGGTTTGTAGTATCAAAAGCTGGAAGACAAGTGGACCTTGACAAAGTTAAGGCCATCGTTAACCTAGCACCCCCTACCAACCTTAAAAGAATTACGCGGGTTGCATGGTAGAATAGAGTTTATCAGAAGCTTTGTAGGAAAGTTGATTGACAAGTTACATCCCATGCAACACTTACTAAAGAAGGGGGTCAACTTTGAGTGGACAGCACAATGTCAACAAGCCTTCGATGACTTAAAGAAAGAGCTTTTGCACCTCCCAACTATTTACCCACCATAGAGGGATAAGCCTTTCTACATCTACCTTGCCACTTCGGACACGTCTATCGCAGCATTGTTGTGTCAGAAGAGAGATGTCAACTCTGAAATCCTAGTTTATTACTTGAGTCATACACTAATAGCTTATGAGGTGAAGTACAACGAAGTAGAAAGAAATTGTATCACCCTAATATTTGTGCTAAAAAAGTGGAGACATTACCTGTTCTGTAGCAAGGTTAACATTATATGCAAGAGCAACGTACTTCGGGCTATCACGAACAATTTGTATGAAAGTAGTAGGATAGCCCAATGGAAAGCTATAACGGTGGAATTTGATTTACACTATGTAGCCTAATTGTCAACGAAAGGACAAGAAATAGCTACGTAGCTCACAACCTCACCCGTTGATGATCAGGCAACCATAAAGCCAAAATTCCCCGACGAACATGTTAACATCATCAACCCTGTACCATTACACTTTGAAGCTACTTTGCATTTCAATGATGCCTCAACCACATGAGGTGGTAGTGTTGTTGCTGTCATTACATTCCCCTTGGGGGACATTTGACCTTTCTCTTACCGTTTTATGTTCCTTTGTACAAAAAACGTAGCTGAGTATGAAGGACTCCTTAGGGGCTTTTTAGCAGCCCAAGAATTAAAGATCCAACATTTGGTAGTCTGAGGCGATTCCCAACTCGCCGTCAACTAGATTACCGAAATCTATGCCTATAAAGCTTCACATTTACAGCCTTATTGTGACTTGGCCAAAAGTTTGTTGAAACAGTTTACAACAATAGACATCCAACATGTGCCACGCAATGAGGATACTATAGCAGATGCCTTAGCCACACTAGCATTAAACATGTCACCACACCTATTTGCAACTTTACCTGCTTCGATAACGGAGTGCATAGACCCTATCACTCAAGCAATACACATCGCCTCTGTAAGTGCTACTGATTCCCAAGAGTGGTACGCTAATGTTAAAGCCTACCTTCACCACGGTGAACTCGCACACGGCTTGACATCCTCTCAAAAGGATGAGATCCGAAAGCAACCTCGGTAGTATGTCCTTATAGGAGATAATACCTTATGCAAACGCTCCTTTACTAGGATATTGCTAACTTACGTTAGTGGGGAAGAAGCATAGAAAATTGTTAACGAAGTCCATGAAGGACTATGTGGAGGACACATAGCTCCCAGGGTTATGGCAGCAAAAAATCAAACGCCTAGGATATTACTGGCCTTGCATGGAACAAGATTGTCTTGCCAAAGTTAGGACATGTGATACATGCTAATGTCATGTAAATCTTATACATGTTTCACCTACTGAGTTGCATCCTACACAAATTATGTGGCCATTCCAACGATGGGGGCTAGATATCATAGGACCCATCACACCTAAGTCTTCTGCAAGACATAGCTTCATCATCACTACCATCGAGTACTTTACAAAGTGGGCAGAGGTTATCCCCCTTAGGAAAACTACATCTCAACAAGTTTTTCACTTTATCTTGGACAACATAGTAACAAGGTTTGTTCTTCCCATGATTATTGTGATAGAAAACAAGCCATAGTTTAGTAGCGTAGAAACCAAAACCTTTTGTAGCAACCTTGACATCAAGCAATCCTTTTCGTCACCATACTACCCACAGCCAAACGGTCAAGCAGAGGCAACAAACAAGGCCATCATCAACTTGCTCAAAAGGATGCTTAGCAATAGTAAGAGGTGATGGCATGAGCAAATCCTTTACGTGTTGTGGGCTTACTGTACGACTTGCAGAACAGCCACAGGTAAGACTTCTTATAGCTTAGTCTATGGATCTGAAGTAGTGTTACCTCTTGAATTGTAGGTACTGTCACTTCGGATGATCCTTTCAAGTGTTGTGAACGAGGCCTAGAACAATGAGTCAAGGATCATTGACCTCAACTCCATCAAGGAGGAGTGTGCTCAAACACTTGATCATATCGAACGGTACCAAGACAAGCAACAGCAAAAACATCATTCCAACCTACATCAAAGACTAATCAAAAAAGGGGACCTAGTTCTCAAAGCTATTCGTGAGCATGTAAACAAGTTCTTAGCAAAATGGGAAGGTCCATTCATAGTCACGAAAGCCTATGAGGACGGAGCCTTCAAATTGGCAGACATGGATGGCAAAGAGTTTGCAAATCCCGTGAACCACTTGTACCTCAAGCCATACTGCGTCTGATGCAAAAGCAAGGTAAGCAAAGATAGTTTGCTATGACTATAAACTAGCATAGATAGTTTGCTATGACTATAAACTGGCATAGATAGTCCACTATGACTATAAACTAGCACAAACCGTTCGCTACGACGTAAAACTAGCAAAGGACGATATGCTATGACCTTAAACTAGCCCATCCACCATCTGCTACAATGATAAACTAGCACAACGGTCTACTAGGAAATTAAACTAGCACATTGCGATCTGCTAGGACCTTAAACTAGCACATTGTGGTCTGCTAGGACCTTAAACCAGTACATTTTATGGTCTACCAAGACCTTAAATTGGGTTCGCAGCATAATGTTCTCAGCCTGTATCCACGATCCCACAAACAAGTGAGCGTGCACAATGCCAACACGGGGTGGGACGTTGTAGTTCTAGAATGTAGTTCACGATGATAAGAAAACACCCTCTAGAACATATGCAACGCCACTGTCCCTAGCATATTGCTGATCCTCCGGAGATGTTGTCTAACATCTTGTTGACATTTCGGAGCTACCGCTACCACAACTCGTCACCCTGGTAGTAGCTCCCATTGTCAACGCCTGTTGCTGGAGTCCCAACACTATTGTGGCCTAGCCACAAAGTTGCTACTCTCCAGCCTCCACCATCATCTGAGCTCAAAAGACATTTAGCTGCTAGGTTTCTTAGCTTACAACTAAACTACATGATGTTTGCCTTGGGCGAGGACTCCTGAGCACTTGCATCGCTGCAACTCCTAGCCTCCTCGGTGCCAACCCCTTCAGTCTGCCACTACTAGAACCACTGCTGGCCTTCTTGGTTTGGACGTCGCATGCTTTAGCAACAATGATCCCTACTTTAGCAATGTTTAAAGTAAGTTGGATTCTTCCCTCACCTCATTTCATGGTTACATTTTTCTGGTCTACTTTCTGTTGTGTTTGCAAAATACAGGCTGAGATGGCATTAGTTAGAGATGCATTTCGCCAAGAGGACAAGACACTACATCGTTCCGAGGTGACTGTTCTGACGAGCTTTACTACTTGGGAGCGCACATCCCACCTTTCCTCTTAACCTTTTTCACCTCATTTCTCACACCTGCAGTTTCTCATTTCACATCTCTTTTACAAGCTTGCCCGATGCATATAAAGCCCTCCCACATGCTCAACTGCAAAGCCCATAACACACGTAACGTAGCTCGCCACATGGGAAGCATCTGTAGGTAGGTCAAAGCCCCACATGGATGTAACACAACTCATCTTATGGAGGAAACACCTGTCTTGCAACAATAAGGTTGTTTGCAAGTGAACGTGGTTAAACAACAAAAGAAAAGCATAAAAGTGTAAAAGAGCAAAAAGCTCAAAAAAAAAAGGCATTCCTAAAACAAATGGCACATCAGCTATTTCATAATAACCATCTCTAAGCATTCTGACGAGAGGTCAGAAGGTAGCAAAAGAAAAATGCCCATGTGTACTGACTCCCTCACAAGCACTCTGACAAGGGACCGCACTATGTTACATCTTTCCCTTTTCTGAACTTGTCCCTTCAAATCCATCCTTTCCCCCTTTCCCTACATGACTACCCTGATACTCCCAAGGACAACAAAGTGACATCTAAGTGACCACTAGAGAGCAATGTTGGCATCTTGTCCTTCATGATGTTTCATATTCTTTATCAACATCTCTTGGGCAGATCCTCCAGACGTCAACAAAGAGGGACCAGTGAAACACCATAAAATTTCAGGACCCTCATGCTTTAGCAGAGTCTTGGAATTTGGGCAAGGATTTCCACAAGTTTAGCGTCATGATAGGCCAATAGAATAGTGTAGGCTCCAAGGATAGACTATACAGTCTGGCAGGTTTTCTATCTCCAGGGCTAACAGGCCTACTGGACTTTCCAGCCTGCCCAATTGGACAATTGACCTGGTTGGTAGTCTACCCAAGGACCATGCTAGGAGTTGTTGAAAGTATTCGGGATGAACAAAATAGTTCAACAAGTTTTCTAGCATAGAAATATGCTACGCTGCACAACGTAGCAAGCCTTGAAGAGATCAATCAAGCGTCCAAGATGTAAGTCAATGACAAGTTGGTCTTCCGAAGCATTTACCCATGTTGCAACCATCAAGAAAACTTGCTCCACCAACACAGGGTGCTACGCTATGCAGCGTAGCAGAGCGTAACACGGACAAAGTGCACAAAGGCCCCCCTTTTCCAAGTAACTCCAACAAGAAGATTGCACTTGGCAATGCTTCGGCCTCCAAAATTGTTATCCCACTCAGCCCTCAAGCCTCAAGCAAGGTTTCTTAGTAGAAAATGGCAAATTGAACAAGGAAGCATGATACACTAGCTTTTAAGTTCAGGTGGTGATTGGCTTTTAAGTTGGCTTTCGGAGAGCATAGTTGGCAATTTTTAGCACTTTGGTTGGCTTTGAGTTTGCTGGTTGGCTCTACAATTCACAGATCTACAACCATACTACTCTGTGTAAGCTGTGTCTCTTCCGTGTTGCATGTTCTGTTGTACACCTTTCAGTAAAGCAAAGGATCAAACCTGTGACCTTGGGGCGATGCACTTTCTCATCCAAGTCTGTTTTTCTATTTTCTTACTATCATCATTGTTTTGCACTATTTTCATCGCTTTACATTTATTGATCATCGATTTACTTCGCGTACCTCGCTTTCGAAACAAGCGTTTACAAAAGGTTTAGATACACCGATTAAGTCCTTGTCTGATTGACCAGACCATTCAGGGCACCCCGCTTTCATTTCTCCCCAGCAGGGCCCTTGCACAGATCTGGGGTTAAACTGTTCACCCGACAACCTCTCAGTGTTTCAGCAACTGACGTTTTCGGTCGTAACAAGCATGACTCCCAAGGTGTAATTAAATGCATGTCATGATATGGAATCGTCTAGACCAGTCAAGTGCTTGCAGATTTGGAGTCTCTATGAGCTTCTACTTGAGGCTTTAAAATGTATTTTCCTTGGTCCAAATGAAGGGAGCATCTTCTTTGTTAGCTTGACCAATGGTTTCACGATCTTAGAGAAATTTTCTATGAATCACCAATAGTAACCAATGTGTCCAAGGAATGATCGAACATCTTTGATAATTTCTGGTTGACGAGTGATTCCTTGGATGACCCTTATCTTTTCAAGGTCTACCTCAATCCCTTCCTACAAAATTTGATGCCCCAATACAATGTCTTCTTGGACCATGAGATGGCTCTTTTGCTAATTGAGCTGTTGATTTGTTTCCACACATCTTTTTAGTACTTCCTCAAGGTAGTCTAAGGCTTGCTTGAAGGTAGCACCATAAGTGGAGAAGTCATCCATGAAGACTTCCACTCCGTTACCTATTTGTTGCTACAACATGTTTAAGACCAAACATTGGAAAGTGGTAGGAACATTACATAGACTAAAAGGCATCTTACGATATGCAAAGGTCCCCCAGGGACTTATGAATGTTATTTGGCCTAATCTTCTAATGTAATTTGGATTTGGTTATAGCCACCATAACCATCTAGAAAACTATAATAGTAATGCCCAAATATGGTTTCCAACACCTATTCAATGAATGGAAACAAAAAATGATCTTTGAATGTTGCCTTGTTTAATAGCCTAAAGTCAATACAAACCCACCATTTGTCATCTCTCTTTGATACTATGACAAGTGAACTGACCTACTTACTATCCGCAACGAGGTAGATGAACCCTGCCTTAAGGAGTTGCCAAATCTCCTCTTTGATGATTTACTTTAATTTTGGGTTCAACCACCATTGTGGTTGCCTCCTTAGCTTCATGGATGGATCAGTGTAAATGTGGTGCTAGCATATATGTGAATCAATTCCAATGAGTTTAGGATATGACCAAGCAAAGGTTGTTGGTCATTTATTGATCACTTTCAATAGTTTTGCTTTCTATTTAGGAGAAACTTTAGAATTAAGTATGACCAGCTTGGCATTTTTCAAGAATGCATATTCTAGACTGGTGGGTAAAGTTTTCAACTCTAGGGGCTCTTGTTTGAAATTCTCAGGGATCTCCAACTCTCCCCAATTGGTATCAGCATTTCATCATTACAGAGTTGGTGATGAACTTCCTCTAGTTCATCCATGCTTGTGATATAAGTGCATGTCAAGCTCTTAGTGGGTTCCATGCATATTATGCTACTATCAGAATCAACAGTTAGCCACTGGGGCCCTCTTGTTTTATGGCTGCTACGTACAGATACCTTTGAATATCTACTTCATGTACACATTGCGTGCATGTAGAAATAGATGCTCATTTCATGGATCAAATTTTCTGCATGCAATTACACTCTGTATCACTGTACATGATGCATGGAACCCGTCTCTTCTCAATCTTTCCAAATGCATTTTCCTTAGATATCTCCAAGGAAAGATCTTTAATGTCCATTCTTGCATCAACAATGCTTAGCCATGCCCTTTCCATAATGATTGGGAAGTCCCCCTTACAATTCTCAACCTTGATTACTAGGAAATTGGTAGGATAAGACCACCCATAGACAATGTTCACAATATCTTTGACTAGTCCCAATGGAACAGTAATGGACTAGTCTATCAATTCCAATCTAATATTACTCTTCTTGAAAGGTAGCAGGTTCCAAGCTATATACATCTCATGAGGAATTAAGTTAACACCAGAACCTGAATCAAGAAGAGATTTACATGGTTCATTCCCAACAATCTGTAAATAGATAAGAGTACTCCCAAGATTAGCTAACTTCGTAGGAATGTTGCCAACCCAGATCTAATCAGATATAGCATAAATGAACATAATAGTATAGATTTTGAGTGACATTTGATTTGAAGGGGACCCGATAGAATTATTTATAGAGGATGAGGTAGAAGTAAGATGATCATTTGCTTGAGTCTATGAGGGCTTAGTAGGGTTGTTGGTTTAGAAGAATGATCTTTTACAAGCATGAGGTTCCAAAACCCTCTGTTGATGAGTTGATTATAGATGGATGGCCCTAGTAGCGTGCTATGGCTGGGTTGGAAGTTCATCCTCTATGGATGGAGTAGGTAGTAGCTGTGTTGAGGATGGAGGAATAGGTGCAAAAACAAGAGGAAGATAAGCATAAAATGTGGCATCTCTCCTAGAATTTGGAGAATGAGCTTTGTGGTATTCTGGAGGGTGGTAGTGATGTTGGAAAGGAGAAACATGACTAAAAGAGTCATGTGGAGATCAGGGCTATTGAATGTAATACCCATATGAATTTGGTTACCTGTAAGGGTATTACTGCCTTAGTGGTGGCATCCCCCACAACTGTGGTTGGTGTCACTATTGATATTTCTCGTACAGTTACGATGGAGTTCCACTTGGATAATATTGTTATTGTTGATGAAACTACCTAAGATTTCCTTGAGGATAAGGCGACCTTCTGGGTGTTTGTCATTTGGCTAGTCATGGATTTAGAGCATACACCCTAGACTCCTATAAGTATGACATGATGGAGCAACATCCCTTAAGATGTTCATATTGGCAAATGTCACATCCACCATCATCATCTGATTTAGTTTCCACAACTTCATCTACTATAGAAATATTGCCCTTACCCCTTTGGTAGGCACGTTTAACTTCTTTCCACCTCCTATGGTTACGATCGCTACTTTGCTCTTGTGATTCTTCGGTGATTTTTAGAGCAATTTGGAATTTTTCATCCAACGAATCCTACATTTTATCCAACTTAGCAAAATTATAGACATAGATTTTTGAATTGGCAAAGTCTTTCTATTCACAACCTCATTAAGTGATGATGCTTCCTCATTGTCACAAAATTGAACCTTCCTCTTTCTAATAGAAGAATCCCTGTTGTATTCCTCTACACTTTTGTGTTTCCTCAACTGTCTTTCTTCTTTTTCTACCTGCTCAATTAGCCTTTGGATCTAATGAGCTCTCAGTTTGGATAGTCTCACTTGGGCATAGACCCCAAGAGTTCTCTTTGTTTTCGATCTAACCCCATCTATAATATGGCGAAGTTATTTCCACTGAGAATAACCATGGCCATGACATCAGTGTAGGAGAGAATAATATCTATCCATGGCAACGTCCAAGGGTTCATGGTTTCCTTGCTTCCATCCTTGGATCTACCTTTTCAAATTACACACTCTGGAGTACATCTAATCCTTATCATTAAATAGCTCTAGCATTGTAGTTTGCCTGCAGATGGATTCTAGCTTTAAGGACCTACTTTCTTGATGAGTGTCCTAGGAAATAGCTTTAGTTTTTGTCAATAATTTTCAATATTTTGTAAGGCACTAGCATTGTGAAAAGCTTGAAGATATGTTTGTCGATTAGAGTTATATCCCCCCTCAAATATGGGAATATTGTTCATATCAAGTCATTTTCTCTAACTATCTTTTACATGCTTGGTTGGAATTTTTACAGCCTCTGCAATATTTAGCATGCTTCAAGTTGCTAGTAAATGCTCATCATCATCATTATTTTGATAATGTCCTCTGCCACCCCTTTGTTCATGGGGGGCCTTGCGATCATCATTGTTGTCCTGTTGTTCACCTCCATCATGGTTGCTCTTCCTATGACATTTGTTAAGACTAAAAGAGGAAGAAAAAGATGTAGATGAAGAGGGCAAAGAGGGAGGAGGACTGCAACCACCATGGTATTTGCTAACTCCTCTTTGATTGTCATGGCCATGCTCATTAGTTTTCTTATCCTCTTGATGCTTGTTTGAGCCCCTACCTTGATTGCCATTTTTACCTGAACTTAGATTGTTGATAGTCGACTACAGATTCAAGGCCACACCCCCCTCACCAATAACAAGGGGTGGAGAATCTTCATATTGACAGCCCCCAAAGGGAGGATCCTCATTGTTGTTTTGGTTAAGCAGGAATAAGGGATTGGTGAACTATTTTTCTTCATAAACTCATGGTGCTTCTCCTGGTGTTGATCTCTCCTACATTGAGTTTCAATGGGACAGTACTCCTAGTAATCATAATCATGCACAATGTACTCCTCTTGAAGATCTTGGATGTTCAACCTCCTAAGAGTTTGAAGTAGCATCCCTGGCATAGATCGATTGAGAAGCATTACAATGTTGCCTTCCATATCTCAGCATCACAGTTGTTCATCTTAATGTAGGATGAAGGTGAAGTCAAGCACATACTCATTTGTATGAGTATACACCACCTTACATTCTTAAGGGATTGATAGTTTAGTATCATCATGCATATGAGAAGAAGACATTTTGCAATACAAATAATATATTAGTGTGCTTATGTGATTATATTTATTGTGAAAATGATTTTTGACCTTAAGGTTCATCCAAAGATATGAATGATGTTCACTAAACCTATATAACACACATTTTAAACAAAAAGAGTTCCTAGCAATAACACCAATGATGAGTGGCCAAGGTACACCTATGCTCAACCATATGAATCATGAAGCATTCACATGCAATCCAATAGAATTCTGCGAACTCTGTCTTCCAATACACTAGTCTCCTAGGAAGTGAACTTTACCCTAACAGTCATTCATTGTCTTCCCAACTACACTTGTAATGTACAAAGATATGGTTAAGTGTAATCGAGGCATTTGATTTTTATTATTTTATGTTTTATGTTCCTGGTGCTTAAAGTAGAGAAATGAAGTAATTTTATAACTAATTTAATTTAACTAGTTAACTAATCTCTAACTAGTCCTAACATAAGCATTCAGTCCCACTTTCCGTACATGTTCTAAACCCACATATCCACTACCAGGATTATCAAGCATTTATGCTACTAGGTGAACTAAGTAATAACGTTGTTGGGATTACTAAGTGAATACATGTTTACGCTCGAAGCGGTCATACTTATGTGTTTAATCTATTTAACTTAATTAATTGCATAATTAATGAAAACAGTAAATGCATAAATAAATCATTAATCTATTCCAAGTGTTGCAAGGTTTGATCAAAAGGCTCATCTTTATTGTCATTCACACTGGTGTGTTTAGGTACAACAGTACTCTAATAAAGATCCGTACACTTTCTGACTCTTGTTGTAGGCACTCAAAGAAATATTCTAACTCTTAAATGATAAAACTGTAAGAGCCCTACTACAACTATGACTTCCCTCCCATAAACACGACTGGTGAGTGTGTATTTATAGACTTTATTATGGAGCTACGTCAACAAGGCCCCATAGACACAAAAAACGTTGTGTTGACAAGGCCACATTAACAAGGGTCCATCAATACTTTTTGACTCTTGCTGCGAACACTTAGAGAAATATTCTAACTCTCAAATGACAAAACTACAAGAGCTCTACTACAACTATGACTTCCCTCCCATAAACACGACTAGTAAGCACATATTTATAGAATTTATTACAAAGCTACGTCAATGGGGCCCCATAGATGCAACAAATGCTATGTCAACAAGGCCACATCAACGGGGGGCCATCGATGCAATACAACAATGATTCATCAACCACAAAGGAGATGATTGAAGTTGGGCCTTAACAACTTTTGGAGCAAATTCCAAGAATAGACCAAAGTTTAATTCCACAATGACTGTTAACATGATGGATTTTTCTTGAATAGCCTAAAGGCATTCAAGTGATAGTGTAAGTTGTTGTTCTTGGATGGGTACTAGTGCAACATCTGCTTGAGTAGATTACTCTATGGTAGGAATTTGTTGATGAATGCTGAAGGATTATGCTTTCTGCTCTCTTTGTTTTACTTACAAATTTTGCTTGCTCGCTTGTCCTTTTCCATGGCCTCATGATTTTTTGCTTACCGATTGTGGAAGTTCTCTCTATGCTCTTTTTAGGACCATCTACAATCAATCAAGGGTTTGGAACTACTAGAATATTTTCATAAATGAGCAACAATTTGATACCTTGCTCATACCCTTAGTTATATCAAGTTCTTAGTTCATTATGATTGTAGAGTTAATATTTTTTTCAATAACAACCCCATTAGTATTTTTAATGACTAGTATGATCAATTAGAAGTCTTCTTAAAGTTCTTTTAGCCTTAACATGGTAATTTACTTTAAAGTTTCTTGATATGTTTTCTTAAACTTACCCCTATAATACCTTCTGATTGTTAGTAATTTCAAAAAAAAATCGACTCAAATTTCCTTACTAGCACCCCACAACTAAGGTGATCACTTTAGGATCATATAGATTCGAAAATCATGCAAATTAGGAAAATAATGAGCAAGTTATGGGTGCTGGAAGTTGGAGTGTCAAAGCTCTTAGCTACAAAGAAAAATTAGCAATAGCTCCTTTATGAAATTCAAAAATGAAAAATTTTTGTAACTCCCCCATGCTATATATAGTATTTATGTGTGTGATATTGTAAATGCAACATTGTAGGTGCCTGCAATATCATAAATACGATGTCACCATAGAGAAATCAAAATTTTTGAATGCTTTTCTTAGAAAACTTTGAGTCCCATAGGATAGTTGAAAGATACGCATCATATTGAAAGGGTCTTGATATGGAGATGACGCTTTAGTTGTGAAAAATAAGTGTTGAAAGTCTATGATTAAGGAATCTTGGACTATAAAAGTATATGAGGTATTGATGGAATGGATGAGAAAGACAACATTGTTGTGTTATTAGAATGAATAGTGTGAATAATATGAAAAGTAATTATTGTTATTTATTGGAATTGGAAGGCTCAAGATGATGTGGAATCGCTTAGCAGATATAAGATACAACAGTTATACAAGTGCATCCTCGCCAAAGCAAGCTCCAACCCTTAATGCCCTCGTATAATGATGCCTAAAAGTGTCCTTAGCCACTTAAGGAGTTGAATGTAATACATACCTGTTTAGCAAGACACACATGTTGGTACCACCATATTGAAAAAATAACTCTATGTTACATAAAATCATAAGTTATGATTATTTAAACAATGAGATAAAATGGGTTTAGAAGGGATTTTAAAAATCAGGACATGAGGCATCTTACCATAGGCATAATGAATTCTTGTGTTTTATTAGTGGTTAAAGTAATCATTAGCCTTTTTGTCCAAAATTCAAACCAAGTCTAAACCACATTCTAGTGACATTGCATCATATTATCTCTTGGAATTATAATCATAAGACTATCAATGTTACAAGGAGTATCATCACTTGGTGTATTGTTCAAGGGAAGAGTTTATTCATGGCACTTTATTTTTATTTTTACATTTCTGAGAAGCTGCCTACCTTCAGGCATGGTAACATGTCTTTCTAATGGAACCCCCAAAAACTTATTTTGTGCCCTTTATTTGTTGTTTGTGTCAACCTTTTTAAGGTAGCACTTATTTTACTCTTACTTCCATTTTTTGTTAGATCTACAAGGATATAATACAACCTTGGTAACACGATATAACTTACAATAATAGTCCAAAAAGAATCCACAAGTCCCCTCGATGTCACATTCTTTTCATTTTCCCTTGGTTCTTCACTTTCTGTCTAGGCATAATGATCACAAGTTTGTTCTTAGTTTGATGATGAAAAGAATATCATTATGGCCATGGTAAGATCCTCTTATTATTGAAATGGATGGATGGATGGTGTGGGCTCACTGTGCAAATAATCAGTCTCTTATGATTTGATAACATAGAGAAATTTTCACCTTATTGGGCTACATCTTACCTTTATTTACATGTGTTTGATTAATGATCAAAAATCATTTACAAAGGGTTTGAAAACAAAACAAAGTATGAAAGAAATGGAAAAGATAGTAAAAAATTGTAAGGAAGTATAATGAATTAAAAATGTGAAAGAATATGAAAAATTGAAGAAATGGAAAAGTATAAAAGAATAAGAAAATGTCAAAAAATCTAAAAAATGAAACAAAAATGAAAAAGCCCTTATTAATTACCAGATCATAATAGGACGTCTTCCCCACAACTAAACTCTTGGGCAAGTTTTTAGAAAATGCTCCCCAAATCTCCTGAATTATACACTTTGGGTGGTTCTCTTACATCTTTAGGGTTTTAACTTTGTTATGATTATCCCATGTGATCTTGATGGTAGTTGAGTTTTGATTATCTAAGTTCTTGTTTTCCTTTCCCACCAATATGTGCTTATGAGTTAATATTTTCGTTTCCAAGTTCTTAGTTGGAGTCATTTTCTTTGGATATGAATTACTAAGTGGTTCATGTGTATCCATTCATATGTTAGGCAAATTTAAGGTTCTTAGTTAATGACCATGGGGTGTCTTTTGATTTTGTGGCTTTTGCTCTTCTTTTTGCACACATTTGTCTTTCATTATTACTATGGACTATTATGATGTCTATGTTAGTACTTTGAATGTTTTGTCCATTATTGCACCCTTTTCTTTTATTAGTTATGCATAGAATTTTGTGTACGAATAGCTCTATGTTTATCCTCTTTCGAGATCTCCACGGATAAATCTCTCATGTTTAGCCTAGCATCAATGGTGCCAAGCCATGCCCTCCCCATGATGATTGGACATTCCTTATCAGTATTCTTTACATCGATCACCAAGAAGTCTGCTAGGTAGGACCACTCATTAACAATGGTCACTACATCATCAATCTATCCCAAAGGGATGGCAACAAACTGATCTGCAAGCTCCAACTTGATGTTGCATTCCTTAAATGGTGGTAGGTTCCATGTTTGATATGTGTCATAGGAGATTAAATTGACTCCAAAACCTGAGTTTAATAGAGCTTTGCATGGTAGATTCCCAGCTACCCGTAGATAGATTAAAGGAACTCCTAGGTTAATTCGCTTCTATGGGAGTGGCCCTACCTTAATCTAATTGGTAACAACTACATTGAGCATGATAGTCTGTATTTCTAAACTTGATGATGATGGAAGCTTGTCAAGAGTGAGAAGATCTATTTTAGGAGAAGATGGTTTTAATAAAGCTCCTATTCTACCAACCTTCTTTGGACTCACCCTAAAGAAATGATGTTTCTTTGTTTGGCCCTTAGGATTGCTGGTGAGATCTTCTATTCGTACATTTATTTCCCTTATAGCCTTCTTCTACTGCGACTATGATGGTAGTTCACCCTGCATTATAGGTGGTGGCACTGGTGGCAAAGGATTTGGGTTGGGATTTGAAAGATCAGCTACTTGTGGGTGCATGTGCGAGTTTAGATTAGTCCTTGGTGATGCTAGTTGGTGATATTCAAGTGGGTGATATTATGGATTTTGAATAGTGGATTCGCTAGTAAGATTAAACGTTAAACATAGTATCCATAAGGATTAGGTTGTCGGTATGGATATTATTGACACAACGGTGGCATGGCCCATGATTGTGGCTACTGCCACTGTTGATGGTAGTGCTCCTATGGCTGCAATAAGGCTCCACTAGGATAGTACATTGGTTGAGGTTGTTGTCTATAGTTACCTTGAGGATAAGATAGCTGTTTGGGCATTTGCTTTTAAATAAATTGTGGGTTAAGTGCGTATGCCCTAGTTTCTTGCAAATGTACCATGACTCAACAACATTCCTTATGATGCTCATAGTAGCACACAATGCAACCTTCATCATCTATGGAGCTGGTGTCTAAGTACCTAGCTATTGAAATAACTTTGCCCTTTTGTCCAAATTCCTTCTTTTTCTTTTTATCTCTACCTTTGTTGAGTGCTTGTTCTACTTTCTCCTCAACAATCTTTAGTGCTATTGTACATCATTCATCTACCGAATCCCACACTTTTGCTACCTGTGCTACTACATCGACAACAGATTTCTAATGACTTGATGACTTGATCCAAGGTTTCTTCCTCTTGGGTATCACACACATGTGCATCTCTTTTTCGAATTGATGAATCCATGTTGTATTCTTCAATTGATTCCCTTTTTCTAAGTTCTCCTTCTTCTTTTGCCACTTGATTGATGAATCTTTGAATTTGATGGATAGTTAATTCTAATAGTCTTCCTTGGGCATAAACCCCAAGGATCTCTCTTGTTTTTCTTTATAGCCCATCTATGATGTATGTTAGCTATTCCTTTGATGAAAATCCATGGCCTAAGCATTTGTGTAATAGTGAATAATATTTGTCCAGTGTTGCATCAAGGGTCTTGTAAGTCCCTTGTTTCTAGTTTTGGATTTGATTTCTTAAGCTTGACACATGAATATGTCTAATATTTGTTATTGAAAATTTCAAGCATGATACTCCAACATTTGATGGATTCAGGTTCCAATGACCTATACCAGCTTTCCACTTTCTTCACAAGTGTTATAGGAAACAACTTCAATTTCTGCCAATCACTCTCTATGTTTTGAAGAGCGTAGGCATTGTGAAATGCTTGAAGGTGATGTTGAGGATTAGCATTATAACCTCCTTCAAATCAGGGCATGTTATTCATATCTAGCTGTTTGATTCAACTGTCTCTCACGTGCTTGGTTGGTATGTAAATTGCTTCTTGAATGTTGATCATGTTCCGAGTTGTCATAAGGGGTTCATCATCATGTTTAGGTTCATAAGCTCTATAGTAGCGGTGATCTCTTCTATGCTCGTGCCTCTCTTGATCCTCTCTTCTCTCTCTATGTCTCCTTTCATACTCCTCATCTTTTAAATCAGAATACCTTGAGTATTGGTCATGACGAACATGAGCTCTTCTCTTTTCCCTATCAAAGTCTTGATACTTGTGATGTCTCCTATTATAGTCATTTGATGATCATGATGAAGTAGAGGAGGTCGTAGGAGAACAATGTCAACTAGTTCTCCTTTGATGAATCTTGTAAGTTTCCTTGTAGGACTTAGTAGGATCCTTTACCCTAGAGTCCCACTTATATCTTAAGTCAGTAGCCTCCCCCTTGTGTGGCTCTCCCAGGGTAGAGTGAAGTTGGGCTTTGACAAGTTCTTCTAATCTGATGATAGGTGTCTTTGATGGCTCTTCATGATTATGGTGGAGTTGTTCCAAAATGAACTAATTAACATCAAGCTCTTCTATGACAACAAATGTGGTAGTCTACCTTCCTTTGTTATGAACATGTTTAATTTTCATAGCAGCATCTTTTTTTATCTACTCTCTTACAGGTTCGTAGGGTCTAATCATGTGTTGAGTTACATGATACCCTTCTTGAATCTAGTCCAAGTGCACTCGTCTTAGAGTAGTTTATAACATGTTTAGTGTTGCACGTTTGGGAGGCAGGGCTACATTTTCTTGCATGTCTCTCTATCTCATTTGTTTATCTTGATGGAATATGAAGGTAAAGTTAGGATGGTATGGATCAGTGTGAGCATAAGTAATACATGTTTGCATTGGCATTCCCTAATCTTCTTCATCAACAATTTTGTCACTACTCCTTGTTTCCTTGACAGGTGATAGTTGATCATTATGTTAAAGCCATGTTATCGTTTCTTAACGGTTTGTGTTCCGTGTGCTTTTTATTAAGGTTGTAAAGACTAGAGTTAGGTTCTGATACAACAAACTTTGGAAAATTAATTACTTAGTATAACATTCACTTATCTCCAACAACAGCACCAATGATGAGCGATGGAGTACCCAACACCCAACCATACAAGATACGAGTGTTCATGCACAATCTCAATCGAACTCCATAGATAAGGCAATATGATTATACCAATGATAAGTTAGCATTCACGATCATTGTCTTCTCACGTGAGTTAGTAAAGTTAATGCGTATGGTTTAACTCACGGTGAGGTATATGATAATTGATGTTGTATTGGCCATTAGGCTTCTAGTAAACGTGAAGTGAAAGTAAAGGGTTCGAAATGTAAGTGACAATAAACAGATCTAAACTAGCCTATGCAATAAGTAGTTGATCTTGATCTTCTAGTCACACCTTGGACTTCATGCAACTACTATTAGGATTACCAAGTACTACATTACTGGGCATACCAATAGTTACACTTACATGCTCGAGATTAGTCGTACTCATTCTACTTAACAACATTAAAAATAAATTGCAAGTAATCATAAACATTGACTATGAAAACAATAAATAGTAAACTAATTGGAAACAAAAATAAAATTAAGTGTTGTTGCAATGATGTAGAGTAATCTCAATTTTTATTGCCGATCATGCAATGCGTCCAAGTACATCACACTTGAATAAAGATTCCATTCAATTACAAAACATCACATTGTGAGCACACACTACTAAGTATTGAATTCAATAAAACAAACTGAAAAAGTTCTATTACTAAGCTATCAAATCTACTGTTAATCCGTGCACCCAAGTGTTGCTTATATAGGTTGGCACACACCCCACGATATCATTTATACGATAATGTATGCCGAGATACGATAATTTATCTACGACATCATAGATATAATATTGTTGACTCAAAATTTTTGGATTTATCACTTATCAATACATGGAGAGCATTTTTAAACACTGCAATAAAATAACAATTTAACTATATAAGTACATCTCAAGACATATGGTCAACATAATGCTTTTTATAGAAAAATCTAATTAAGTTGCTATGTAAATTTTCATTTAAAAGAGAGATTCATATCAATCTAGAACTTTAAATTAAACTCATTAATTACAATTCATTACATCACTAGTCAATGAAAAATTATTCATTAAAACTGATGATGCTAATGTATATAACTTTACAATATTCAACTATTTACTTCAAAACTTGCATATGCCTATTTTAGCTCAACTATGCAAACATTTTACCAAGTCATGATATTTCACAAGCCTATATGATTTGTTTATAAACAACATTTCAATCTTAGAGAAGCACTTCATCAAGAAGCAATAATGTTAGGAATTCATCTTACTAAGCTCTAATATCTCCACCATAACCATATTGCTTAAGAAAAACCTCATCTCGACGCCAATGTGGATGCACCTTAACCTTAACCTATTTGAGAAGATTCAAGAGTTGCACGGTCAAAGACAAAAAACAAAAAAAAGTTCCAATAAAATCAATATTTATTTAATTATTTGAAACATTAAAGAAACAAGTTGATTTAATCACTTTCAAAAACCAATGTTCAAAACCTTTTAATATAGAAGCAAACCAATTATTAAAAGTCATATCCTAAAAAGTATAATAATGAAAAAGAACATATGAGAAATTACAAGAATTCAATTTTGTGATCTACGTAGCCACTTGCATCCTCCTAGTAGTTGCCCCAACAAATACATTTATATTACTAAGCATAAAATATCATAGATTATCAATCAATTAATTGCCGGTGAACCAACGTATATTTAGATTAAATTTATTAGGATCTAACATAGTAATTCCCTATAAATTTATTAGGATATTTAAATATCATTTTTCCACTAATAAAATTGTTTATCAATTAAAAGAAAAGAATTGGTCAAAGATACAAACTTATTATAAAATGCTCAATAACTTTAACACTAAAATTAAACTATTACAATCCCAACAAAAGGACCAAATATATTTGTTGCACAAAAACAACTATACAATTCAATCAAAATTTGAAACTTTCTTCAATGTAATAGCCCCAAGGCTAAAGAAAAAGCTGAATACTATATTCAAATCATCCACAATACCCTAGTTACCATATGAGAGGACATTTGCTCACCATATGAGAGGACATTTGAGCAAGATGTGGGATTTACCCTTAATTATATTATCTACGTAAAATCTACCTATTCTTTCTTTATATGGGACTACCATATATTAACCAATTTCATTTTCTAGATGATGTATACCCATTCATACTATGATAATTTTTATCCTTACATAATGTTTCTGGCACTTGAAAAGAGGTTAGGCTTTTGTTCATCCACCAATCCACTTGGCAGAATGAGCATTGAGGTGATGAAAATAATATTTCAAAAGATTTCTAATGCCTTAATTGTCACTATTAAATAAATGAAAGTTCTCTAAATTAATAAACCCTAACTTATAACTCCCTATTTCTAAAGCCATAATTGTCTCATACAGTCAACCATTTTCATAGGTTGTTAGAAATGCTTCCTCCCTTGAAAATTCCACTACTTGCAATAAACTGAAAAGTCACTGTAAACACTAATGGTAGCAAATCTCTTAGCAAATCTCTTATGATAGAAGAATTTCATGTCAACTCTCCAGTTTCACCTTAATTCATCAATTAAAATCTCCTCTCTACAATTGTTATCTTTTTCCAGAATTTGTCAATCAAGCTTTGGCTTCATCAAACACATCCATTTAGAATTATTGGTTTATTGTAATACGGAAATTTTGTCTCCTTAGTGTCCTCCCAAGATTCCTTCTGTTTCTAAAAATAACAGTCTTTGCACTTGCTACAATCATCCAAGCTACACAGTTACTCTCCGCAAAATTTTTATTTATTTGCAATAGTTTTCATTATGCTTTAAATATGAATTCAATCACCATGCACTAAAAAAATAATATGCATCATTTAAGTGAATGTTCCATTCTTAATCAACGTTTTCCTAAGCATACCTCCAAGTAAACTCCCTTCTGCATGAAATGTTCAATATCGAGCCTCGCAGCTGTAGCCAAGTGTTTCAAAGCTTTTCCCTCCTATAATCATAAGCAAGCATGACTATGAAGATATTAAACTAACGAAGAAAAATATTATATAAGATCATCAGAAAATGTGTCCTAATCATTATCAGAAATTTGATCCTATCATCTTGGCTGATTGCTAAGATCCCAAGACTACTCTCATTGACTTCAAATCTTTTTTTATTAAAATGCTCTCTTTTTACTTGTTCAAAGAAAAAAAAGTACTCTAATCAACCTTTCTCTAAAATATGGCCATATCCTAAAGAAACAAAAAGGCAACCTTTAGTCAGGTTACCATATTGTAATAAATGAAATTATCAGAATGAAAAACATGACATCACAGAGGATTTAAATCTCATCTACCGATAAACGTAATCTTCAAATTCAATGCATGAAGTAAAATCATAGCAAAATTAGGATAGTATTTTTAAAATTTCAGGCTATGTGGACAAAGGTTTTTAGGCAATTACTGTGATTTCAGACAGCACTATACTGAACATTAATGCTGCAGACACATAGCAAGGGCATACAAAGAAAACAGGATGCCCACCATGAGCTTCTTGTAAACTGGTATCACATTCATAAATTGAGATTACCAGGGCAATGGAAATAATAAACATGACAACGGATATCAGAAGTTAGCAATTTCACTTTTTAAGAAATGCCTAGCAACTGATTAAACTGTTGATTGCCGGCAATACTTAATCTTCCAGCTGCACACAGCCAATGAATAACCAGGGACTGTATCAAAATTCAATGGATCCACAACCAGAGAGAGTAGTTATTATCATAAAGGCGAAAGAGGCTGCAACTATTGTGAATAAGTTGCTTATACAAATTGCCTGGACAGAAACTCATGTGAGAAAATTACAAGACAAAAAGGAGAAGATTAAGGCTGTTTGGGAAAAGCAAGAGTTCCCTACCTGTTTAAGGGATCCATTTTCCCTGTCAAGATGAATAAGGTTGTGGAGGTTTTCATGAGGTCAAGACCGTTTGGAGATTTCACATAGCATAGATCTAAAGTAGGAATTGTACCGTCCGAAATCGTCAGTCTCTAGCTAGAAGGAAACAGAAACCTGGAGATTTCCAGACACGCACAGAAGACCCTACCTTTGCTTGAGGGCAAGCTGGAATTAACGAAGGCAGAGTACCTTGAGTGGTCCGCACGTGGATCAGGCAAGGATTTCCCCGAACGTACACCGAAGTGCTATACGCTGGGTTATATGTAAACGACGTAACTAATATAAAACGGAGCGTAAACGGCGTAACTGATGTAAACGTAGCGTAAACATACAAGAGCGTAAACAGTAAACATGCAACAATGAATGGAAAACTGTAACAAATTGTAGCAAAGAAACATAGCAATATTATTGCGAAATGAGAGTTACAATGCACCGGTCTAACGCAGTTGTGGCTTTGACACAAGGCGGACGAATAGCCCCGGTGGATGCAAGGATGACTGCTGGTTCAATCTGCAAGCACAGCGTAGAGGTTGTATGCTCAGCATGCAGGGTCCAGCGTACAGAGTTCTTGCTCTGGTTCTTAGCGTCTCTATTTTTCTTTCTGGTTTGCTCAAAATTGCCAACCCCGATCTAATGAAAAATTGGGGGTTTTATACAGGTTTAGACGTTAGACTCGGGTTGGGTGACACATGGCGCGTTGACCGAGTGCAAAAGAATGAAATGTTACAAGTGTACAACGTGTTGCATTTGCTGGGCGTATACGCTGGGCATATACGCTGTATCTACTAAGCGTAGACCTTGGGCATATATGTTGTATTTGCAATCTTGGGCGTATACGCTGTGGATGTTAGGCGTATACGCTGGGCATGCAGGATGTACATGCTCAGCGTATAGACTCCAGGATGCATAATGTCAACATCTGATGATTGCTCTATTCATGTGAGTTGATGTCTTGTACCAAATCTTGCTCTGAAATGCTGTTTCCATGCCGTCTTCGGGGGTTGCATGCCGAGCGTATACCTCAGTCATACATGTGAGGTGTGTACGCTGGGCGTATATGCTGGGCGTATACGCTGTGTCTGTTGGGCGTATACGCTGTGTCTGCAAGCTTGGGCGTATACGCTAAGAATGTATACTTAGTGAAGACTAAGTATCTTGATCTCCTGAAATTGCAATGTTTGATAGCAGATGTTGTCGTGGTCATCGGCAGGTCCCAAGGAACTGCTCCTCGTTGAGTTCGATTCTGCTTGAAGTTGTCTGTGGGGCCCTCAAGCTTTAGTCATGCTGGGGAACGTCATGACTTAACTCGATTCTGATCGGGAAAGTACTAAGCTCAGAATTTTGTGGTGTTTCATTGGCCCCTCTTTGTTGACGCTTGGAAGAATCAACTCGAGAAGCGTCAACAAAGAAGTGCAAAACACCACAAGCAACTTGGTAGAAATATTGTTCGTTGGCACTTGGCTAGACATCATCGCACCGCGTTCAATAGTACCTAGGATTGGGGAAGTGAAATTTGTAGCTGGATAGGAAAATGGAGATTGTGAGGATTGGGAACTGATCAAGGGATTGTGCATGGTAAAGGGGATGCTCTGGTGTGTATACAGGTCATGCTGATCCTTTGTCAATAGCCAGTGTTTAACAGACTCGGAATCAAGACATGAGGTGTGCATCCTTTGGCAGAACAAGACTCTTGGTTGGTGTCCAAGAGGACTTGTTGGCAAAACCAAAGCCACGTGATGAAGCGTTCGGGCCCTTGTTTAGTGTTTAGGGGGAGCCTGTTGGCAGAGAGCCAAAGCCATGCAACGGGATGTTTCTTGATTGTTTTAGACATGAGCGTTTGCTTCTTCTTCTTCTTCTTTTTTGTGTTCTTATGCTCATGCTCAAATGCCATATTGTGAGTTGCGACCGCTTAAGAGTGGCGCAATATGCAACGGTATGTTCGATGTTTTGGGCTGTACTAGGTATGCCCGGGATGTAACCAAGTATGAGGTGTTGAAGGATAGGCGGGATATGAAACGGGGGATGTACTAGTGAATGGCTTGATTAGTTTTGTCACGTGCGCTGTGAACAACATCTCACCTTGCTACTTATGCCGAAGTGCATTCTTGTACGAACACCTCTGAGTGTCATCCTGCAAACGCAACTCCAAGAAGACAAGAAAACCATCAGTGAATAAGCAAGCTTAGACTTAAACAGCTACGGATGAAACAAAGGCACCAAATGAGATTTCAGGCACTGTATATAAATGGCAACAATGTTGTTAGGATCGGCCGATGGCGAGCGATGCAGCGATTTTGATGAAGTTGGGGTGCAGCCACCGATTAAGGAACCAGAGAGAAGGTTGCCAATTTATAGTCGTAGCGGACAATCATGGGTTAGTTTTATGTCATAACCCGTTGGACATTTCCCGTTTAGCGTCGTGGCGGACGGTACATTGCCAGTTTCTAGTCGTGGCAGACCGTGAAGAGGCAAACCAATTTATAGTCTTAGCAGACTCTGGCGAGTGGGACTGTGACAGTTTACTGTCGTACCGAACGGGTGCTAGTTTATTGTCATTGCGGATGCTCTGTGGTATCAGTTTACCGTCATGATGCCAGGACGAGCTGTGGTATCAGTTTACCGTCGTGATTCCAAGACGAGCTGTGGTATCAATTTACCATCGTCATTCCAGGACGAGCTGTGGTATCAGTTTACCGTCGTGATTCCAGGACGAGCTGTGGTATCAGTTTACCGTCGTGATTCCAGGACGAGCTGTGGTATCAGTTTTAAGTCATGATGCTAGGACTGTTCTATGGTATCAGTTTACCGTCATGATTCCAGGACGAGCACGTACCTGAGCCTATACTCAAATGTGGAACGGTTTCAAGAACAAGTGATTGGTCGGATTTGTAAGCTCATTCCCTTCCATATCAGCTAACTTGAATGCTCCGTTGTCGTATGCTTTGGTGACCAAGTAGGGCCCTTCCCAGTTGGCTGAGAATTTGTCCGGGTGTTCCCGAACGGCCTTAAGTACAAGGTCGCCTTCTTTGATAGGGCGCTTATGAATGTCGTGCCGATGGCGTTGTCGTTGTCGTTTTTGGTACCATTCAATCTGATCGAGTGCACGTATGCGTTCTTCCTCCATCAAGTCCAGGTCAATGATGCGCATTTGTCGAGAAGTCCGGAAAGTGTGATTCTTAAAAATGGTACTTGTAATTCCAAGGGTAAAACAGCTTCTGAACCATAAACGAGACTATATGGCGTTTTACCTATTGAAGTCTAATGCGTAGTATGATAAGCCCACAATACGTATACCAGCTGCTCATGCCATCTTTTCTTGCTTTGGGTAAGCATCTTTTTAAGTATTGTTATGATGGTTTTATTTGTGGCCTCTGCTTGCCCATTGCTCTAAGGATAGTAAGGGGATGAAAAGGAGTTTTTTATCCCCAAACTTTCACAGAAAGTTTTGGTTTCGGCACTGCTGAATTGTGGCCCGTTATCAGTGATGATGGTCATGGGGATGCCAAAACAAGTCACAATGTTTTCAAGAATGAAGTTGCATACGTGTTTAGCTGTGGTTTTTCGAAGGGGAACAGCTTCTACCCACTTCGTGAAATACTCTGTCGCGGTTATGATGAAACTATGCCCTGCAGAAGATGAGGGTGTTATTGGTCCGATAAGGTCCAACCCCCACTTTTGAAAGGGTCATGTGATTTGCGCTGTATGCAACTCATTTGGTGGGACATGGATCAGATTACTATGTCTTTGACAGGTACTGCATGTTTTAGCCTTGGAGAGACAGTCATACTCCATATGTGGCCAATAATAGCCTAAGCGTCTTATTTTCGTTGCCATTGCTTTAGGTGTTATATGTCCTCCGCATAGTCCGTCGTGTACTTGCTCAACAATGGTTTGGGCATCGGTGCTACTAACGCATGTTAGCAGTATGCCTTCGTAGAATCAACGACACAATGTGTCTCCTACCAGTGCATATTGCCGAGAACGCTTTCATACCGCGTCTTTTTGTGCATTCGTTAGATGCCTCGGTGTTTCACCGTGTAGAAGGTACTCCTTTATGTTGTCATACCATTCTACCGCGTGTGTTGTACTAACGGATGCAATTGGCAACGTATCGAGAGTATCGGTTACGAGTTTTGTACAACTGATTATGGAGCTTGGCAACATATGGAACATGTCAGGTGATATGTTTAGCGCTAGTGTGGCTAGTGCGTCTACGATGGTATTGTCATTTCTGGAGACATGTTGTACATCTGTCTTTTCAAATTGCTTCATTAAGTGTTTGGCTAAGTCACAGTATGGCTGTAAATGTTGCGCTTTGCATGCGTAAACATCTGTGACTTCGTTCAGAACTAGTTGCGAGTCTCCCCTGACCACTAGTCGTGTGATATCTAAGGCTAGTGCTGCCATGAGACCTCTAAGAAGACCTTCGTACTCTGCTACATTATTGGTACAATGAAAGTCGAAACGATAGGCAAAGGGTCGGATCTCCCCGGAGGGATAGGTGATGACGGCAGCAGCACTTCCCCCTTGAGAGGTGGATGCTCCATCAAAGTTCAAAATGGCATCGTAGTGATCGGGTACTATGTCTATTGCACTCACATTTTCATCAGGGAACTCTG